>JACEEZ010023453.1:2500-10000 GCA_016584305.1 Chionoecetes opilio | reverse complement strand
AGGGTGGACTTTGACTTACATTACCTACTTCTGATATCAATATTCTGACCTAAAAATAGTACCAAATTGTTTGTCTCTTCCATACCTTACTTTTGATATGTAACATTACTATATATGGATGGCTTTGAAATTTGACTTTTTTTGGCCAAAAAATTACCTTGAAATGACCTTTAAGTTCAACATTTTTAGTGGTATCTACCCTAGTATTTATGTCTGATCTATGACTGATTGATTTAGCATGGGTGTCGGCTATTAATTAACATTCCATGCTGGTTAAAGTCACAATTTTGGTCCTTGGCAGGTCTACTCCAATGACGAGCTATACAAATCGTAATTCTCGTTCAGCCATCCGAAGAGAACCCTCGAAAGGCACCTTATGAGCAATACTTCTCTTTGCACCGCGCAAAACAATAAATACCACACGCTCCATTTGCCCCATGAGCGACGCCTCTCCGGACACCCCACTGCTATGAAATACGAACATCCAGCGTCCTCTCTACTCGCTACATATCATCCCTTAGCTTTCCGCATGCATTGAGTAATTCTTTCTTATTGCTTCAAGTCTCCAGGGGGGAAATTTTTGGGCCAGAAAAATCCAAAAGGTATGACAACACCAATGGAATGAACGTGTTGCCAACGCTGCTAGTGTCCGTTGTGAAAACTAAGAAATGGAAGGAAAGCCTGAATGAAATTACGTGCTCTGAGGGTCTTAAAATAACAGTGAGTCAAGACCACATAAACCTTGGTGAAAATGAAAGACGGTGGTAACTTCAATTCCTCCCGGGAGCATAGGAATGTGAAGAATATATCATTTAGGCGTGTCTGAGACGAGGCAAGGGAGAAAGATGGTAAGGAGGAGAATGAAAATAGGGCATGAAGAAAGCATACGAAGAATGTTGGCTAAAAAGTGTGACGTAAGAAGGGTATGGGGGAAGATAATGAGTCGGGGGAGTCAGATATGAAAATTGAGATATGAAGGTAGACGACAGATGACTTAGTGTATAGAAGGAAGATAAGGCAGATGGAGGATTACAGTGGAACGGCTGGTAAATAAACTGCACACCTTGACGAGAAATAGAATACAAGATGAATACTTACGAACATCCTCTCCGGCAAACTGGTGACCATTTATCTCATTCCTCCCTGTACTTACTTGTTTTGTTCTGGCTATAGTTCAAGTATATTTTCCTTTCAGCCACATATCTCGTACCTCAGCTAACGCTCTTTCCTCAGCTCTATCTACGCCCTAACACCATATTCTCTCCTAGAATGATGGACACTATACTCCCTCCTAGAACCGCCCTATAACACCATCTTCCCTTCTAGAATGACACACATTACGAATACTCCCTCCTAGAACAGCACTATAACACCATATTCCCTCCTAAAACTGCACTATAACACCATCTTCTCTCCTAGAATGATATACACTATACTCCCTCCTAAAACTGCACTCTAACACCATCTTCCCTCCTAGAATGATATACACTATACTCCCTCCTAGAACAGCACTCTAACACCATCTTCCCTCCTAGAATGACATACACTACGAATACTCCCTCCTAGAACCGCCCTATAACACCATTTTCCCTCCTAGAATGACATACACTATACTCCCTCCTAAAACAGCACTATAACACCATCTACCCTCCTAGAATGACATACACTATACTCCCTCCTAAAACAGCACTATAACACCATCTACCCTCCTAGAATGACGTACACTATACTTCCTCCTAAAACAGCACTATAACACCATCTACCCTCCTAGAATGACATACACTATACTCCCTCTTAAACAACACTATAACACCATCTTCCCTCCTAGAAAGACATACACTATACTCCCTCTTAAACAGCACTATAACACCATCTTCCCTCCTATAATGACAGACACTATACTCCCTCCAATAGAACAACACTCTAATACCATCCTCCATCCTAAATAAAGCGATATCCCGAAACCTGCATATAACTACATCCCCAACACTATCCTCACCATGCTCCACCACCGCTGCCACCATATCCCCTGGCTTTCTCACAAATTCACTTCATTCCTGCTATCTTGCTACTTAACACAACTTATCATAATTCCTCGCAGGTCCTCGTTTATCTCTCCCTAAATAGTAATTATTGAGAACAGATATGTAATAATAAATAAATAAATGAATAATAGGTAATCTAATGCAACACACCTTCTATTTCCATTTTTCTCTCCATCCTGCCTTACACGTTTTTATTTCATTTAACTTCACGCATTATATAATCCACTACATTCATATGATGGAAATGAACTTAAATTTAAATATTTCAATAATTCCCCGATAACTAAGCCTTCGCGAAAGTCCCTAAGCCCTCTCTCTCAAGTTCCATAATCCTTCTTTAAGTCCACCACGGTTACAAAACTGTTTTCTTTTTGTTTTGTTTATAAAATATATTTTCAATTTTTCTCTTATGGATAAGTACCTACCACAATAAACACTTCTGGAATGTTTCGTTGTTTTATCATATCGCTCCACAGTACAATATTATTTATTTTCATTAAGATTGGATTCAGTATTAGTTGCTCTCTCTCTCTCTCTCTCTCTCTCTCTCTCTCTCTCTCCTCTCTCTCTCTCTCTCTCTCTCTCTCTCTCTCTCTCTCTCTCTCTCTCTCTCTCTCTCTCTCTCTCTTCTCTCTCTCTCTCTCTCTTCTCTCTCTCTCTCTCTCTCTCTCCTCTCTTCTCTCTCTCTCTCTCTCTCTCTCTTCTCCTCTCTCTCTCTCTCTCTCTCTCTCTCTCTCTCTCTCCCCTCGGGTCATCACATCACATCTTCATTTCATTGTCTTGCGTCCCACTCGCCTCCACCTCTTCCCCTCAGCACTTCAATACCTCTTTACACTCGACACACTTTTATTTCTTTGCCACGAAACTGTGAGAGAGAGCAACAGAAGCTGCCTTGCCCTGCCGCCTGGCCACTACCGATCACCGTTGAGCACCACACGGAAAAGCCTCTGTGAGATGTGCCAGCAGCTTCATCCTTTCCGCAGCATTTTCTTTCAGTTACTACGGCCGTTCTTCCTGCGTGGTTCATCATGGTTACAACCAGACTGATGACACAAGTGATGTGCTGGACAGATTTTGATTAACTAAGAGAGAAATAGTTTAGCGATGATATGCTGGTTCATCTCTCTCTCTCTCTCTCTCTCTCTCTCTCTCTCTCATTCTCTCATTCTCTCTCTCTCTCTCTCTCTCTCTCTCTCTCTCTCTCTCTCTCTCTCTCTCTCTCTCTCTCTCTCTCTCTCTCTCTCTCTCTCTCTCTCTCTCTCTCTCTCTCTCTCTCTCTCTCTCTCTCTCTTTCTCTCATACACATTTTTCAAGATCACTCAATCTCAAAAGAGCGGTAACTTGTTTTCTATTTTTTTGTATTTTTGGCTTCCTCGCATCTCACGGTTCAAAACCATCATACCAGTAAGCGTGACAGAATCCTTCACTGAGCTAGAGGCAGAATCTGGCGGGCACGGTGGACGGGACAGTAGGAGGGACAATTGTGATACGGAAAACCTTTTAGCGAAATGAAAGTCGGTTGCGTGGCGAACAATGCTGGAAGTGTCCTAAGCCAAGCGATATAAGGAAAATATCGTATAAAAAAACGCAAGGGGGAAAAGAAGGAAAGCACTGTAAGGTTTACAAATATGGAGAGTTGATTTGGATTGAAGAACTGGATTAAGATGACTATAAAAAAATAAATACACTCGGTACCTTTGATGGCACAACAACAACAAAACGGAGTTGTAAAATATTGATGCAGTTAACACATATGAGGAAAAAAGGAACTAAATCGAGTCAAACACAAGACTTGATGTGGGACGAACGAAAACAAGAACAGAAGTAACCGAACATGGAAACTGAAGTACGCAATAATTATTTATGAAGATTTTTTTTTATTGAGAAAAATTACTAAATAAAATAGGTGAGAGCAAACAAATTACAATATGACAGGGAATTAATCTCAAAACCTTGTTTCGGTCCTCGGTAAGACTCGTCACTGCGGTGGTTGGCAACCAAAGTCTTAATTATCATCCATAAACTACCTGAGAGCAGCGACATTTTATTTTCATTTTATAGTCAGGCAACTCGTCGCCCTCTAACTGACGCTATCCAGACCATATAAGAAAAATATAAATAGCCTGACAGGTAAATTACTCCACCTATTTATTTTTGCTTTCTATTTCTTTATCTGCATTCTTTGTTCCTGAACCCATGATGAAAAATAATGCGGGTGGCGTAATATTATTTCTTTTAATACAACTGGGGATATGTTTAGATCATAAATACTCGCAATAATGAATTGACAAAGAAGTCACTTGACCATGACGCTGCACGGACGCATCAGCATACCAAAGAGAGGCGATAATTCATAAATATCACACAAACTATAATACAATTATGTTTTTCACTCTAGTTACCGAGGTGACACTAATAAGTTGTAGCAGGCCAAAGATAAATTATTATGACAAGCCCTAGTCTTGCCTACCTGCTGCTGACTCTCGTGTGCTAACACCCAAGCATTCCTGTTTCAGTATTTAGTCTGTGACATTAGTTTCCAAAAATATGCTGCATGTTGGTTTGTAATATGCCTTGAAAATAAATAGTTGCAATAGAAAAAATAGCATATAAACAAATAAATGGATAAGATAGGAAAAGTAAAAGGACGTTTTTCATGCGTGAAATAAGAGAAGCAGTAGTTACGCAACAAATAGATGTACAAAATTGGAGAAATAGTGGGTAGACAAAAACATGCATAAAACATACTCCTTTTAACCTCACATTCCTAGCTCTGGTGAAACTACAACAATTGGTTATGTGGCCTTCTCTTCCTGTTTTCAGTACAATCGCCACCGAGTGCAAAAGGAAATCTGCAAGGCACTAGTCGAACCAGCTGGCCCTACTGCAGGATATTCTGTGTTGGCATGCATATTCTTATTCTGCGACCCCTCACTGCCCAAATGGCCTCAGTAAGTTAAGAGTCGACGAACAGCAGCGGAGGTGAAACTGGAGGAGCAGCGTCCATTAAAGGGGAGGACGTGAAAGCTAAAAATGGGTCAGTCTGGTTTTGTCTAAATGGAAAACAGTGAAAAGAAAGACAAAGGAGTGCAAGGAAGACGAGGCCCTGTGAACAAAGGTGAGGCAGCGGCAGGTAAGGCGGCGGACACTACTGGCCAAGGTGCCACAAAACCCTCAGTAAACCGGGCCCAGGAATGAGCAGGGCCTCGCGCCGGCCTGACGTAACGAGGAAGAGGCACGGTTGTAACTGTGGCGCACGTAAAAGTAAAGTGGAAAATACAGAGGGCTGCCAGTGTTTGAAAGATCCAGAGAGCTCCCCAAGAGCGTGTGTTTATGACCAGTATCCCATACCACAAGACCTACCAAGAGACACTCAAAATGCAGTGGAATAGCTTGTCTTTTTAATATTATATTTCACCTCTCAAATAAAACAAAACATATATATATATATATATATATATATATATATATATATATATAACTAAATAGAGAGAACAAACAAGACACACACATACCACCTTTCAGTACTGAGCTCAGAGTCAGGAATGTGATACAAAACGCCCGGAGACAAGGAGTGTTTACTTTGTGTTGCCGGTAAAACGCGCAATTCGTTTCCAAGATGTTCTGCAGGCGCCGGGGAGAAGTGAACGAGGGAGTAAAATCCTTGAATGTGAAGCAGAGGAGCGGCGAGACGGCTTAGTGACCGGTGCTCCGAGACCTAAGTGGGGGTGGGGGATACCGAGGGAATCCTGCTCAAGGAGGACGAGGAGGACCAGCACTGTTGAGGAGGAAGTGGGGGGAGGAGGGAGAGGAATGTAGTGGCGTCAAGAGGGAGTCTGGGGGAAAGTTGTGTTAGAATGGGCGTATTGAGCGAACTACAGCCATTGTGGAAGGCCTGCCATGGTGCATTGTATACGGGCGTTTTATGTGTGTGGGTGTGGTAGAGGTGCAGGCGTGGAGGGAGTAAGGGAATGGTAGAGGTGCAGGCATGGTGGGGGTGTTGGCATGGTTGGGTGTGTGGTCATGGTCGGGGATGTGGGTATGGTTGGGGTGTGGGAGTGGTCGCGGTGTGAACGAGATGGGAGTGCAGGCGTTGTGGTGGGAGTTAAGAATACAGAAAGTGAGGCAACACAACAAGACTTGTTTGATAATGAGATTGTGGAATAGTAGAGAGGAGAAAAAAATGTTTTGGCAGCAGCAACATTTCTTGCTCTGCTGGGAAGTACAGATAAACTCTGCTGTTTTAGAAAACGAAACTAGGTGCACCATGGACAAGGACTTTCCAGCAAACGCCCTGGAATAAAGGAAGTCGGAAATGCCGAAATGGGGACATCCGAAATTTTACTTCAAAAGATAAATGAAAAGGCAGAAAGTTAATGACAGAGAAGGAAACAGCGAGTGTCTCATGGGATCTTTCGAAATTTTCATTACAAGTATTCACAAATTGTTCAATATTCACAAATGCTTAAGGAAGGCCGAAACTCTGAATATAAACTAAGAAAGATATTTACAAGTGTTATATCTTGTCTTATGTCTTATGGCTTCAATGCATTTCGTTAATATTGAGGAACCATGAAATTCATTATGAGTATAAGATCAGGTTACTCCCTTCCATAAAAGTAAAATTAATAACTGATACAAATTACTCCTTTGAAAGAGAGAATTGCCGTTTACTAAAATAAAAGAAATAGAGATGAAGTATACGCAGTTTCAAGAACAAATAAAAGAAGAAGAAAAAAACTGCGCTCTATAAAAAGTGTACGACTAGCTACGCAGGCAGGATAATGTAGGTTATCGGACTGTCAGCATTGATAGCGGAGATTAATTAGCAGCAAGATAAAGGCTGCTCCCGCTTTCCCCCTTCCTCGGGACCCGCTCCACTTTTGATTAGTTTCGCAAAGTCATAAGCTGCGTCACGGCCACCCGACCTCGCCTCAGCGGCACACACCAAGCTACGAGGAATTTCCTTTATGCTGCAAGTGAGCTTTTTCCGGTAAAATGAAAAGGAAACTCTGTGGCTAATGAAAAAAGAGGACTGTATTTGTATTACTTCGGCTCGCTATCTCCTGCCCCCTAACCCCCCTTTCAATGCTCAAAATCAACTAAATATCTGCTGCTACTCCTGTCCCTCCTTCATTGATTCATCATGCTCAATTCCCTGAATTCCTCCGCTTACACCCATTCTATCCAAAATTCAGACCCTTTCTGGCTCTTGAATTCCTCCACCTTCCACTCCCTCCCTGGCTCCCATCCAGTCCTGCTGTATTCGTAGTCAACAAAAGTGAATACTTGTAGTCTGCTTCATCTGGTTTCTGATTTTTTGCGTGAGCCATTCAATGTTTTACGAGTCAACACACACATATACACACACACACACACACTCACACACACACACACACACACACACACACACACACACACATACACACACACACACACACACACACACACGCAT
>JACEEZ010023452.1:472500-473589 GCA_016584305.1 Chionoecetes opilio | reverse complement strand
ACATATAGATTTGCATGTAATTTCCTAATTATTCTATGCATCTGTTGTAATTCTAATTTGGTTTGAAATATAGGGCATTTATATGTAATGAAATAATTTGATCTGTCGCATGCCGAAAGTCTAGGATCATTTTCTCTTCTCCCAAAAATTTCCAATTGTTATTTTTTTAAAATGATTTCTTAAATTTCCAATATTTGCCACCGATCTGTTGTTTCTAGTTTAAATTCTAAATTCGATTTTAAGAAATGAAATATGTCCTTGTGAATTTGCTTAATACGGGATTTTCTTGACTGAAACTGTTCCAGATCGTGTTCAGCATACAGAATCTGCTAGAACTATTTTTCCAGTCAAATCTGTCCCCAATATGCCTATTTAGTAATATTTATTTAAATACGGTACTTTTGCTTGTAATATTGATTCCAATAGTTTCAGCATGTGACAGAATCGCTGGAATATTTTCAGTTTCCAAATTCCTAATTTTGGATTATTTAAGATACATACATATGTTATTGTCTAATTTGGCTGTGAAAATATGGACTTTTAATCATTTTCAATAACTAATTTGAGATTGTGTTCAAATAGCAATGCCGACATGCTAATAGGATTCATTTCAACAATCTGTCAACCCTAAAACTATTGAATTATCGTTTTTTTAGATGACGCTATCATCACATTGTCTATCTTATATATATATCTCCAATTTGCAGTTTTTTCACACTCGCTCTCTCTCATTGCTCTCATTCTCTATCTATTTCTCTTCCCAACTTCTTTTTTATCTCTCTCTCTCTCTCTCTCTCTCTCTATTCTCT
Source organism: Chionoecetes opilio (assembly GCA_016584305.1). Classification (NCBI taxonomy): domain Eukaryota; kingdom Metazoa; phylum Arthropoda; class Malacostraca; order Decapoda; family Majidae; genus Chionoecetes; species Chionoecetes opilio. The sequence goes on along the minus strand of JACEEZ010023452.1, from coordinate 472,780 downwards.
CTCATTATCTTCTCTCTCTCTTCTCCCTCTCTCCTCACTCTTCTCTATACTCTCTCTCTCTCTCTCTCTCTCTTCTCTCTCTCTCTCCTCTCCTCTCTCTCTCTCTCTCTCTCTCTCTCTCTCTCTCTCTCTCTCTCTCTCTCTCTCTCTCTCTCTCTCTCTCTCCTCCTCTCTCTCTCTCTCTCCTCTCTCTCTCTCTCTCTCTCTCTCTCTCTCTCTCTCTCTCTCTCTCTCTCTCTCTCTCTCTCTCTCTCTCTCTCTCTCTCTCTCTCCTCTCTCT
>JACEEZ010023452.1:400000-467500 GCA_016584305.1 Chionoecetes opilio | reverse complement strand
CACCACAAAACCACCACCACCACTAAAACCACCACCACCACCACTAAAACCACCACCACCATTACTACCACCAAAACCACTACTACCACCAAAACCACTACCACCACTTCAACGTTCCGAACTCACATCTCTGGGTGGGGAGGGTGGGTGGGGAGGGGGGGGTAAGGATGATCTCTGGAGAAGCTCGTGCGAGATTGAAAAATAATTGGAGACCGCAAGGAATTGGTGTCTTCGCTCCGGCCCTCCCGTCAGCGCCTTCTGCCACGCCAGCTGTTAAGGACGTGGGGATTGGACGTGTTAGCGGAAAAAGAGTCATCCGGGCAGTAAAAATTCTTCTCTCATTTTGTCTGCCATTATCGAGAGAGAGAGAGAGAGAGAGAGAGAGAGAGAGAGAGACCCCCCTTTCGCCCCTCCAAGACACACTAATTGTATTATAACTTCCGGTATACATCTGGCCTCTAGTCAAAGTTATGGGTGCGGAAGAGAGAGAGAGAGAGCGAGCGAGAGAGAGAGAGAGAGAGAGAGAGAGAGAGAGTGCAGGAAATGAATACAAATGTTTTAGTTGATCACAAATTATGCATAACAAAAATGTATATGCTAACTTGTATTTTAGTTTCGTATAATGCAGTGACATCCATAGTAATAGAAGCGAAAACAACTATTGTATATTTTCCCTATCAGATCAAATCACACATACCTGTTTTGACTGTTTTTATTTGTTAACTTTTATTTTATATATATATATATATATACTACATATTCATCCTTGATTGATTGAGTTTCCTGAGCAATATTTCTTTTTTATTTATTCTCTCATATGAAATTACTATTATTCCTGTTTTTGTTCAGTTTTTTCTTCTTTTTTTCCTCTTCTTTCTAATTCCCACCATCGTTCTCATCCTCTGTTTCCTTGATCTTTCCTCCTCCTCCTCCTCCTCCTCCTCCTCCTCCTCTTCTTCTTCTTCTGCATCTTCTTTCCCTCGAGTGTCCAGTCATCCAGAATTACATTTAAACTTTATCTTCGTCTTGCCTGAAGGTCGCGAGCTCAGCCATTTAAGTTCGTAAGTGCAATTGTTCCTCTGCTTTTTTCCGAATCTTTTGTCCCAGACTCGTGAAATACTGCTGTAGAGACGAAGGAGAGAAAGAGAGGAGAAGGGTAGTGTATGTGTGTGTGTGTGTGTGTGTGTGTGTATTCTTGGCATACTCGAGGCATCACCAAGTTCCAAGTTAGTACAACAAAAATACGTGTGACAACTTCATACAAATATCAGAAACCTCAGGCAGTGACACCTGACGTCGATTTCTTTCATTCTTCCATTTTTCCTAGGGTTTTTTTTTTTTTGCTGTGTTGTGTTGACGGACCGAACAGTTTCTTGTCTATCATGTCGAAAGAGATAAGAACTCTTCCCCTCTTTCCCTCCCTTCCCTCCTTTCCTTCCCTCCCTCTCTTCCCTCCCTCCCTTCCTTCCTCCACCTCCCATCCCAGACGACTCTTCCTCCCCTCTGCTCCCCTCTTATCAGCTGTAATGAGAGGCCGCCGACAGGGTGACTGATAGGAAAGATAACACGTAACTTTTTTATTGTTGGTACCTCGTGTGTGGCCAATATTTCCCTGACAAGTTTGACACACACACTCTCTCTCTCTCTCTCTCTCTCCTCCTCTCTCTCCTCTCTCTCTCTCTCTCTCTCTCTCTCTCTCTCTCTCTCTCTCTCTCTCTCTCTCTCTCTCTCTCACACACACACACACAGTAAACTTATTGAAGGAAAGGTAAGGTTACATATTCAAGCAACTTTTGAACTTACTTATTTTTTTCTAACTCTGTTCATCCCTTAAAATTATAGTTCTCGTAGACCCTAATTAGACGTTGTAGAATGATGCATATAATTGATAGAAAGATTAACAGACAGACAAACAAACTTAAAAACAGACATCCCATCGATCAAAGAACCATCATCTGTTGTAAAGAAATTAGTTAATATTCTTCTGCCAACTCTTAAATCATCTCGGATATCAAAACTTTTCGGCGAGAAGGAGGAAGGAAAGTTATCTCGAGTAGAGGACGAGAAGGAAAGAAGAAAGAAAAGAAGAAATGGTGGTTCATGTTGATAGATTTCATTCCCTCTATATCATCTTGCTTTCTCTCGTCCTCTTCTCTCTCCCACCTCCTCCTCCTCCTCCTCCTTCTCCTCCTCGTCCTCCTCCTCGTCCTCGTCCTCCTCCTCCTCCTTCTCCTCCTCCTCCTCCTCCTCCTCCTCCTCCTCCTCCTCCTCCTCCTCCTCCTCCTCCTCCTCCTCCTCCTCTCAAGAAATAGTCTGGCTCTCAATTCACCTCGCAGGGAGAGAAAATTACCTCCGTCATCTCTCCCTTTCCTCAACTCAATGCAATGTCAGAGTAGCTTCACCCATCAGTGTGGTTTTTTTTTCTCTCTCTCTCTCTCTCTCTCTCTCTCTCTCTCTCTCTCTCTCTCTCTCTCTCTCTCTCTCTCTCTCTCTCTCTCTCTCTCTCTCTCTCTCTCTCTCTCTCTCTCTCTCCAGAACGTATGTTGAGTGTAGTTTTTTTATTCTCTTGTGAACAATCCACTTTTATTACATTTTTGGGGGTTTTGCAATCTTAGACGAACAAACTAGGAAGCAGAGAGAGAGAGAGAGAGAGAGAGAGAGAGCACTTGAGTGACCAAACCCAGAAAGTCATTACCTAGGGCGGTTCAGGTCAGCCCTCCCTCCCTCCCCCCTTTCCTCCTAAAGTTAGTTAGCCTCCCATTCATTACAAGTTGAAGGGACAAGTTTAATTATTCGGGTTAGAAGGACTTAAGTTTTCACGAGCTTTCCAGAATACCAGTTGACCGTGGTTAGTAATTGCGTTAGAGCGTTAATGGTGTGATCGTAATGGTGGTAAGGTGGTAATGGGGGCTCTTTTAGGAGGAGAAGGATGTGGTACAGTTAATGCACTCGTAAAACTGTCTTAACTGTCTAATTTAACCCCTTCACGCCCAGATCTTTCCTTTGCTATATAAAATCGTCTGTTGTTAGCCATGAAATTACGAAAAGTAACTAAATAAACCAAATTAGTTAGTGTTAAAAGATACTAAACAGGTCATATCTATAAAATATTACGTATATTAATTAAAATCGTCTAATGGTACCCAAATTACAATGGAAATTACGTGCTGGGCCTCAAGGGGTTAATGGGTGAAAAGCTGATGGAGTACTGGATATCAAATTCCCGTACGCTGTCTGCTGTCTGTTCTTCCTTTGTATTCCTTTGTATCATGTCGCTAGTTGCCATTGTACATGACATTGTGTTAGCGTTTGTTTTTTGGGCTGTTGCTGTTTCTTCTTCCTTTGTGTTCCTTTGTATCATGTCGCTAGTTACCACTGTCAAAACCGTCTGTATGTAAAAGCCTGCGCCTGAGATTGATGACGTCACGGACGGAGTCTGTACGAGGCCACTGAGATGACAAGTTTACCTAATATATGTTTATCAGTATAAAAGATATACTTCTTCGCCATTTAATATTTTGCTCGAAAACATTTTACATGGAGAATATCAATAACAGCGAAATTTAATTAGCTTTCCATTGATATATTTCATTTTCTGATAAATTAATTAGCAGCATGCATAAATTAGCGTTAACTAACTAAAAAGATCATGAAATCGGGGAATTTTTCCCGATTGATGATGTTATTTATTTAGTTAAAGCTAATTTATGTATGGTTCTAATTCATTTATCAGAACACGAAATATATCAATGGAAAACTAATTAAATTCCGCTTCTATTGATATTCTCCATGTAAAATGTTTTTTGTGCAAAATATTAAATGGCGAAGAGTTTAAGTTCATGCATATTTTTTGAGAGTCTCATAATGGCATTTCTTTAGTGTGTTTTACGGTTTTTTATTTGATAATATTATAGAACAAACATTTCCGAAGATAACAGTATATCTTTTATACTCAATCAATCAATCATTGGGGGCATACGCCGGGGGGCGCGTCGCCCCGCCCACCCTACGACGCCACTCCCGGGGGTCACCACGCGCGAGTTCCCATGCAGGCTCCTTTCCCATACCAAGCAGCTCTCGACAAGAAACATCAACTTGCCCAGCCACGAGCCTTGTGGGCGCCCCCTTGGCCTCCTCCACGCCGGATTGTCTCTTACAGATACAACCCGATGGGAAGGATCGGTTTCAGGGTAGCGTGCCACATGCCCATATAGCCGAAGTTGGCGCTGACGGACTATGCAGGTAATAGGCCTCGATTCAGTCTCACGGTGCAATCGCTGATTTGACACGTAATCATCCCAGCGATACCCCATGATTCTGCGAAGACACTTATTACCAAAGGCATTGATTCGTCTCTTCAAGTCACTATTTAGTGTCCATGTCTCACAACCATAGAGTAAGACAGGGATCACAAGCGATTTGAAGATCCGGATCTTTGTCCTCCTGCACAGGTACCGACAACGCCAAATATTCCCGCTGAGCGAGTCCATAACACCGTGGGCTATGCCAATCCGCCGTAAGGCTTCTTGACGTGACCCGCCGTCATTATGGACTGCGCTACCAAGGTATGTAAAACTTTCCAAGATCTCAATGCCCTCGCCACACGCATGAACAGACTGTACTGCTTCATCTAGTAAGTCTCCAAACACCTGGACCTATGTCTTGAGCCAGGAGACCTCAAGTCCCAAAGGCTTTGCTTCCTCGTGCTGCGCCTCGAGAGCCATCACCAGGACCTCCAGCGACTCAGCAAAGATTACGGCATCATCGGCAAAAACAAGATCAGTGATCTTGGTGTTGCCGACGGATGCTCCACAATCACTTTGATCTACAACCTTGTCCAATACCCAGTCCATACAAGCGTTGAAAAGTGATGGGGCAAGGACGCACCCTTGCCTCACTCCTGTATTCACAGGAGTTTTATTTTGATACTGATTTGATACATTTTATACTGATACATATATATTAGGTAGGAAATTACTTCTACCTTGTGGTCCGTGGAGCCGACTCTGATGATGACGTCACCATCCATCTCGCCTCCCAGACGCAGGCTTTCTACATAGAGACGGTTTTGCCACTGTACATGTGTTAGCGTCTGTTTTTTGGGCTGTTGCTGTTTCTTCTTCCTTTGTGTTCCTTTGTATCATGTCGCTAGTTACCATTGAACATGTGCTAGCGTCTGTTTTTTGGGTGTGTTCTGTTTGAGGGTCAGGATCACGCCCCATCCGTCGCCTCCTTCGGGTTCTGGCGGGCTCACGGGGGTTCAAGGGCGCATAGGAATGTCCTTCAGGTAGTTCCTCACCGAGAGATCTGCGGGAACACCTTGCATAGAGGTATTCCCGCCTTGCATATGCACCTCTGAGTCCTTTGTTTCATTAGCATGGTGCTCTCTCTCTCTCTCTCTCTCTCTCTCTCTCTCTCTCTCTCTCTCTCTCTCTCTCTCTCTCTCTCTCTCTCTCTCTCTCTCTCTCTCTCTCTCTCTCTCTCTCTCTCTCTCTCTGATCCCCTGAGTTAATCCCTCATTGTTCCTCAAGAGTGTGTGATCCTCTCCAAGCCAGTGTCCTAACATGCCTAAAGACTTCCCATCTCTTGGCAGCCACGCCCTCCACCACCTCCATGCTAACGCCACCTACTTGTGTCCATGTTTAGCTATGCAGATCTGAGTCACTGGTATTAAAGGCTACTATACAGAACGCCCTCTTATGCCTGCCGGAGAAGGTACTGAGTGTTAGGGTCCTGCTCCTCGCCCCTTGGTGAAGACTGTAGAGGGTTGTACATTTAAAAGCATCTGGCTCTTGGTGTGAAATTGATAATATACGTGTTAACCTCCAGTTCGCAAGGAAAATAATGGTAATATAAGTGTTAGTAATAAAAGTGATAGTGATAATGGTAATGATAGTAATAGTAGTGGTAGTATAATAATAAACAATAGCAATAATAATATAAGGGGTAATGGTAGTAATAGTCGTGGTAATAAAGTAAAAACAACAGCAATAATAACAATAATAAAAGGGGTAGTGGTAAAGATAGTAGTAGGAAAATAGTAATAACAACAGCAATAATAACAACAGCAATAATAACAATAATAATAACAGCAATAATAACAATAACAACAGCAATAATAACAATAATAATAACAACAGCAATAATAACAATAATAATAACAGCAATAATAACAATAATAATAACAACAGCAATAATAACAATAATAACAGCAGCAATAATAACAATAATAATAACAATAATAATAACAGCAACAATAATAACAATAATAATAACAGCATCAATAATAACAATACTAATAACAGCAACAATAATAACAGCAGCAATAATAACAATAATAATAACAGCAACAATAATAACAGCAGCAATAATAACTGATAATAACAGCAGCAATAATAACAATAATAATAACAGCAGCAATAATAACAATAATAATAACAGCAGCAATAATAACAATAATAATAACAGCAACAATAATAACAGCAGCAATAATAACATGATAATAACAGCAGCAATAATAACAATGATAATAACAATAATAATAACAGCAATAATAATAACAATAATAACAGCAGCAATAATAACTAATAATAACAGCAATAATAACAATAATAATAACAATAATAATAACAGCAATAATAACAATAATAATAATGATAATAACAATAATAATAACAGCAGCAATAATAACTGATAATAACAGCAATAATAACAATAATAATAACAGCAGCAATAATAACAATAATAATAACAGCAGCAATAATAACAATAATAACAGCAGCAATAATAACAATAACAGCAGCAATAATAACAATAATAATAACAATAATAACAATAATAACAACAGCAATAATAACAATAATAACAGCAATAATAACAATAATAACCAGCAATAATAACAACAATGATAATAACAGCAATAATAACAATAATAACAGCAATAACAACAATAATAATAACAATAATAATAACAGCAGCAATAATAACAATAATAACAACAGCAATAATAACAATAATAATAACAGCAATAATAACAATAATAACAACAATAATAACAGCAATAATAACAATAATAACAGCAGCAATAATAACAATGATAATAACAGGTTGAAACAGACCGCTAATTGCTAACAGATAGTCCCGGGGAATAACATGCAGGGTGTTGCACGAGCTTGAAATCATAGGAATAAATATTGCACACCTTTTTCTTCTTTATTTACGCGCGACAACAACAACAGGTTTAATTGGAAGTCCAGGACGCATAGAGGAACACATTCAACGAGTTCCTGGGAATGTGCAACACCATCACCCTTGTCATCACACCTCCACCCTCGCCCCTTAACCGCATTGCTCTCTATAGCCACTTTTATGCATGCCTTCCATTCCTTCTCTTCCTCGGCTCTGATTTATCTTTTGATCTGCAGTCGAGTCTCTTCTTTAACCTCCAGTATAACATTTCACTCTGGTTTCATGTCGTCTTTGTGGTTTGTAAATGTGAAATAATATTGAGATAAAACTTCATTCTCGATTTTTCTTTCAATAGTATGTGGCGAAATAGCATATAAGATTCAAATCTCTTCATGAAATGCAAATAAATCAATTTTTTTTTTTTTTTTTTTTACACTGCCTTTTTCTTACTTTAGATATCAATTTCCTGGACAGATTTCCAAATTTCCTTCCTTTTCATAATTTTTTGGGATATTTGCTATTTTTTTTAAGTTTTCGTGATATATCTAATTTTGCTTTTGTGCTATTATATTAATTACACACACACACACACACACACACACACACACACACACACACACACACACACACACACACACACACAATCACACACACACACACATACACACACGCTCACTCACTCACTCACTCACTCACTCACTCACTCACTCACTCACTCACTCACTCAGTACACACACACACACAGTCACACACACACACACACACACACACACACACACACACACAACACACACACACACACACACACACACACACACACACACACACACACACACACACACAACACACACACACACACACACAACATTGACGGGCCTAGACAGATGCTATAAATATCAAATAAAGTCAGATAATTGGATACTTTTGCTGGTTACAACTTGAGGGCCGAGGAGGAGAAGGAAAAACGGAAGAAAAAGAGAAGGAAGACGAGTATATAGGAATGGAAAGAAATGGTGGTTGTAGAGAGAAAGGAAAAAAAAAAAAAATTGGAACAGGAGGTGGAGATGTTGGTGAGGTGATGGTGATGGTGAGGTGGTGGTGAGATGTTGGTGCACTCTTAGAAAATAAGGGTAGAAAAAGGGTATTTGTAGTGATGAAATACTGCTACCCTTTTTCTACCCCTACAAATATACCCTTTTGCAACCCTAAATATACCCTTTTCCAACCCCAAATGTACCCTTTCTCATCCCTCTCGTCTAAAAAGGGTAGATGAAGGGTATAATCAGCAGCATCTACCCTCCAGCCTGGACATAGGGTATAAAAAGGGTACTGATGGTGTGATGTAACAATTCTACCCTTAATATACCCCCCATTTCTGAGTGTGTGGACGAGAAGTAAATAGTGGAAGAGGAAGAGAAGAAGGAAACAAAGAGTCGGTGCACACAGAGGAAGTGGAGGAAAAGGTGGAAGGAAACGAGGAAACAAGCGTAAAGGAAATCCAATTATTGAAAAATTTCGTTTCTATCAGCACTGAGCATTAATTATGGAGGGTAATGGAAGCCAACATATTATTTACATGGCGGGGAAGAATTTTTGTATTTAATTTCTGTCGTGTTTTTTTCACATTCTTTTCCTATATAAGTTTTCCGGTTATTTTCTTTCTATTTTCTTCTTCAACTTCTTCAACTATTACATTAATTTTGATACCCCACCACCAGAAGCCGTCAGGGTGGCAAGGTTGGTAGAGACGTGAGTTCGCAATGTGCAGCGTCCCTGTGCATTCGGTCAGCGGTTCGAGTCCGCCTACCTAGTTCGTGCTGACGTGGCGGCGCTTTGTATAGTCAATAACCTTGTAGTTGGTACTTGCAAAGTGTCTAGATAGGATGAAAATCTTATCTTATACCACCACCAGAACTTTCGTGTGCTATTATATTATCGTCTGTTGTCAGCCATAACATTACGAAAAGTAGCTTAATATACCAAATAGATAGTGGATAAGGGTACTAAACAGGTCATATCCATAGAATAGTGCTTACATACATTAAAATAGTCTAATGGTAGCCAAATTACAATGGAAATTACGTTCTGGTCCTCAAGGAGTTAATGCTACCACCACCACAACTACTACTACCACAAGTACTACTACCACAACTACTACTACCACAACTACTACTACCACAACTACTACTACCACAACTACCACAACTACTACTACCACAACTACTACCACAACTACTACTACCACAACTACTACTACCACAACTACTACTACCACAACTACTACTACCACAACTACTACTACCACAACTACTACTACCACAACTACTACTACCACAACTACTACTACCACAACTACTACTACCACAACTTCTATCATTATAACTTCTGGTACAATTATTGCGACATATAATTGTAAGGTAATAATAATGATATTGACACTGATGATAATAATTAGTTTTAACAGTTTTGACGATAATGATATTGATAATAGTAATAATGATAATGGTAATAGTAGGGATAGTATAATCATATCATTAATATTATTATTATCATTATTTACGTTCTTGCAATAAATTTGTTTGTTTTCAGTATTTGGTCGATCTCTTTCCCTCCTTTCCACTTTCTCTTCCCTCTTCTCTCTCTCTCTTCCTCCCTCCTTCCCTCTCTCCCTCCCTCCTTCCTTCCTTTCCTCATCAGTCTTCCAATGAGCCTCCTCCTGATTTTTGCACCGGAAAAATCCCTCATTTCTGGTGGAGAGAGAGAGAGAGAGAGAGAGAAAAAAAACTGAATCATGTTACAAATATACCTCTTGTTTGGTACACACACACACACAGACACACACACACACACACGCACACACACACATACCGCGCGATGGTCAGGTTGATAACGTTCTGGTCTCTCACTCTGTGGGTAGGCGGTTCGAATCCTCGCGCTCCCGGGGATTTTTCACTTAACAAATTCGGGCGGTTACTGTCCCCCTTGAGCAAGGAGATGGGGGTGTGTGGTGTGTGAGGTCCCAGCATTCCCCAAAGATCGGTAATAATGAGCTCCAAACTCGCACTGAGAGGGTGAAACTTAGTGGACAAAGACCCTGGGTGAATGACACACACTGCACAAACAAACCAGAAAAACATCACACACACAAACACCTCGCTATTGACTAACCTAACGAAGTATTGAATGCATGAAGTAGGTAAGGAGATCGACTTGGCAATGTTGCTTGATGTCTGTCTCCCCTTCTCCTCCCCTCTCACTGCCCTCTCCCCTTCTCCTCCCCTCTCACTGCCCTCTCCCCTTCTCCTCCCCTCTCACTGCCCTCTCCCCTTCTCCTCCCCTCTCACTCCCCTCTCCCCTTCTCCTCCCCTCTCTGCCCTCTCCCCTCACTGCCCTCTCCCCTTCTCCTCCCCTCTCTCTGCCCTCTCCCCTTCTCCCCTCTCTACTGCCCTCTCCCCTTCTCCTCCCCTCTCCCCTTCTCCTCCCCTCTCTCTACCCTCTCCCCTTCTCCTCCCCTCTCACTGCCCTCTCCCCTTCTCCTCCCCTCTCACTACCCTCTCCCCTTCTCCTCCCCTCTCACTCCCCTCTCCCCTTCTCCTCCCCTCTCTCTGCCCTCAGTCAAGATGTGGCAATGGTGCTCCTCGCGATGTTTACCGACAACAGACAGAAATTGTGGTTCATTTTCTTCTTTGCCAAGCTTTACTCCCGGCGTCCTCGAGGTCATAGAAAACGAGGAGGTAAAAAAAATATAGTTACGGACATCATATTATTGGAAACATGATAGGAAATTGAATCTATAAATGCATGAACGTGATAAGAAAACAAATATAGAGTTTGTGATTGTCAAAAGTTCAAGAAATTTATGTTTACTGCAAATGTTAAATGTTAAACGAAATGGGAAATAGAAAGAAGGGAAAAAATATACGTGGAAAACAGGAAAATCTTACGTTAGGTTGTTTACATATCGAGTAGAGAAAGAGATGGAAGGAAGACGACATTTGAGAGAGAGAGAGAGAGAGGGAGAGAGAGAGAGAGAGAGAGAGAGAGAGAGAGAGAGAGAGAGAGAGAAAATTAGGTCCCATTAAAACTATTTTCAGGGGAAACTCAAATGGAAATCAACACATTCATCCATCACCAAAGAAAACGGGCTGCGGTTTGTTTACTTGTTATGGTCCAATGTTTTCACAATTTCGTATTTTGTTTATTATACATATATTTTCATTTTATTTTCCACAAACATCGTAAAACTTCATCAATTTATTACCTTCGCATTTCTCTGCCTTGTTTTTCTTTCTTGTTTACTTTTTCGTTTCTTATTTGTTTTGGGTGTTTTCCTATAGTTGAGAACAAAATTAGATTGCGCGACTAGGGTTACTGTGTTGCCGTTCTTCCGCCATCTTGGTATTCCCACTCGTCCTAATCACCTTCAGTTTACTTTAATGACCTCCTCCTCCGCCTAACCCTCTTCCTCCTCCTCTTCCTCCTCCTCCTCCTCTTCTCTTTCGTCTTCTTCCTCCTCCTCCTCTCCTCTTCCTCCTTACTCTCTTTATAATTATTAAGCCTGAAAATGTTTACGTTATATTTTTATCATTTCTATCATTCTTTTTTTCCCTTTTTTTCACAGTGGAAGAAGTGGAATACGCCGTTCTGATTGGTTGAAGTATCCACTCCTCTCAGCCAATAGGGACGCAGAGTGAGACCAGTGGCGGATGTACGATAAGGTAAGTTATTTTGAAGGTTTGAAATAGATGATGTTATATATAGCATTTCCTTTCTCTCTCTCTCTCTCTCTCTCTCTCTCTCTCTCTCTCTCTCTCTCTCTCTCTCTCTCTCTCTCTCTCTCTCTCTCTCTCTCTCTCTCTCTCTCTCTCTCTCCATCCTTGCTCCTCTTTCCTGTCTTTGTTTTCTCCCTCCACTCTTTCATCATTTTTACTTCGTCCTGATGTTCTTTTCTACTTCCTTCCTTCCTCCTCTTGCCCACTCTATTCTTGGAGTTTCCAGTATCAAGTATATCCCTCTCTACCTCTCTCTCAGCCTCTCTCTCCCTCCCTTCCTCTCTGCATCCATCTCCTACCTCCCCTCTCCCTCCCTTCTCCATCCACTCACCTCTCCTTCGTTTCCTTGGAGATAAAAATTTTAAACGTATTTTCTAGAGACACTGAGATGGAAAAAGAATGTCCTTGTTATTGATGAAGACCTGAGAGCAACCTGAGAAACAGACAGATAGACAGAGACAGATAGACAGCGACAGGTAGACAGCGACAAATATACACAGATAGAAAACGATAGACAGACACAGACTGCGATAGACAGACACAGACAGCGATAGACAGACACAGACAGCGATAGACAGACACAGACAGCGATAGACAGACACAGACAGCGATAGACAGACACAGACAGCGATAGACAGACACAGACAGCGATAGACAGACACAGACAGCGATAGACAGACAACGATAGCCAGACATAGACAAACACAGGTAGACAGCGATAGACAGACAGACAGGTATTAAGATAGACATATACTCTCAAAATATGTAAATAGATTAGTTGAAATAATGTTAAGAATAGATATATGTATACAATCTAACAACAGTACTTGAAGAAAACGAAGATTAAGATAGACATGCTTTCAAAATCTAGATATAGAGTAGTTAAATAATGTTAAGGAGTAATCTATATCGAAATCAATAACAGTACTTGAAGAAAACGAAGAGATAATTTTGGAGAAAAGGAAATGTGATAATGATTGAAGTTGGATAAAAGAAGAACGCACTGGGTAACAAGGTAAAGCCAGGTAATTATATAGTGATTAGCCGAGATTCAGGTCCTAATTACGACGGGCAACGCGCTTAATAATGTATGGTTGACCTTATCCCAGCCGTGTGCGTGTTTGGAATGTTATGTATACACACATGTACGTATGTATGTATGTGAATGTGTAGGTAAATCCACAGTGGGTAAATCCATGTTCACAAGACTGACTCCATTTTTCTCCTTCTGTTTTGTGGAAAATTGATTTGGGAATTTTCTCTTGGTAGTAAAAGTTGTGGTGGTTTCGGTGGTAGTGCTAGTAATAGTAGATGTAGTAGTTGTTGTAGTAGTGGTAGTGGTGGTAGTCGATGGAGTGGTAGTAGTGGTAGTTGATGGAGTGGTAGTGGTGGTAGTCGATGGAGTGGTAGTGGTGGTAGTCGATGGAGTGGTAGTGGTGGTAGTCGATGGAGTGGTAGTGGTGGTAGTCGATGGAGTGGTAGTGGTGGTAGTCGATGGAGTGGTAGTGGTGGTAGTCGATGTGGTAGTGTGTAGTGGAGTGGAGGTGGTAGTCGATGGAGTGGTAGTGGTGAGTGATGAGGAGTGTGTAGGTGGTAGTCGATGGAGTGGTAGTGGTGGTAGTCGATGGAGTGGCAGTGGTGGGTCGATGAGTGGCAGTGGTGGTAGTCGATGGAGTGGTAGTGGTGGTAGTCGATGGAGTGGTAGTGGTGGTAGTCGATGGAGTGGTAGTGGTGGTAGTCGATGGAGTGGTAGTGGTGGTAGTCGATGGAGTGGTAGTGGTGGTATCGATGAGGGCAGTGGTGTAGTCGCATGGAGTTGTATGTGGTAGTCCATGAGTGGTAGTGTGGTATTCATGGTGTATGGTGGTAGTCGATGGAGTGGTCATTGTGTAGTCGATGGAGTGGTTGGTGGTAGTCATGGGTGGTAGTGGTGTAGTCGATGGAGTGGTAGTGGTGGTAGTTCAGGAGTGTAGTGTCGTAGTCGATGGAGTGTATGGTGGTAGTCGATGAGTGGTGTTGGTAGTCGTGGAGTGGTATGGTGTAGTCAAGGAGTGGTATGGTGTAGTCGATGGATTTTGCTGTGGTAGTCGATGAGTGGAGTGGTGGTATCGATGAGTGGTAGTGGTGGTAGTCGATGGAGTGGTAGTGGGGTAGTCGAAGAGAGGTAAGTGTGGTAGTCGATGAAGCGCAGTGGTGTAGTCGATGGAGTGTAGTGGTGGTAGTCGTGGAGTGGTAGTGTGGTAGCGAGAGTGGTAGTGTGTATCGAGGAGTGTATGGGGTAGTTCGATGGATGTAGTGGTGGTAAATCGATGAGTGTAGTGTGTTAAGTCGAGGAGTGGATGGTAGCGAGAAGTGGGTAGTGGTTGAGTCGATGGGTGGTAGGGTGTAGTCGATGAGGATGGTGGTAGTGATGGAAGTGGTAGTGGGGTAGCGATGATGGTAGTGGTGGATGAGGATGGAGTGGGTAGTGTGATGGTAGTGTTATAGAGAGTGGTAGTGGGTAGTCATGGAGTGGTAGTGGTGGTAGAAAAGAGAGGTAGAGGTGAGAGTGAGGAGTGGTAAGTGGTGGTAATGGATGGATGTATAGAGGATGAGGTACGATGATTAGTCGTATTGGAAATGGTAGTTAGTAATCGATGGAGTGATAGTGGTGGTATGTAGAAGGAGTGTAAATGTGGTAAAGCAGTAGATTTCCCTTTCATCATTTTTGTTTATTCCATTTTATTTCTCTCTCTCTCTCTCTCTCTCTCTCTCTCTCTCTTCTCTCCTCTTCTCTCTCTTCTCTCTCTCTCTCGTCTCTCTCTCTCTCTCCTCTCTCTCTCTCTCTCTCTCTCTCTCTCTCAAAGTTGATTGCAATGACATTTTTCTCTTGCTACTGACGAAGCTGAATGACGAAGAAAAAAGACAAAAATCTATAATGGTAGATAGTGTGGCTCGAGGAGAAGGATGGAGGAGGAAGAGAAGGAAGAACGACAGGAATAAGGAATAATAAATAAATGGGTGTAGGGAGGGCTGGATATTAAGACCGGAAAGAGAATGGAAGTAAATCGCGAGGAATGGGATAATAAATAGAAGAATGGCAATAGAATAGGAAGAGAAGTAAGTGAATCGTTAAGAGAATGAGAATAGCAAAAGAATAAGGAAGTTTAAGATTTTTGAAAGACTGGGAAGGTGGATGAGGTTAAGAGAAATGTTAGAGAGATGAGAATACGATGAAGGAAGAAGAAGAAGAATGAAAGAAGGAAGAAGGGATGAGTTAAGAGAAATGTTAGAGAGATGAGGAATACGATGAAGGAGAAAAAAAAGAAGGAAAGAAGGAAGAGAAGAGTGAAGAAATAGGGGAAATGACGAGGAAAGAAGGATGAGGTACTGAATTTAACGTACTTTGCGAAATGGTATAAAACAATGATATGATAAAGATGAATCATGAAAACTGTCAAAAGAAATGTACAGTTAGCTCATAAAAGAGAGAGAGAGAGAAGAGAGAGAGAGAGAGAGAGAGAAAGAAAGAGAGAGAGAGAGAGAGAGAGAGAGAGAGAGAGAGAGAGAGAGAGAGAGATAGAGAGGAGAGAGAGAGAGAGAGAGAGAGAGAGAGAGAGAGAGAGAGATCTTTACATGACAAAGAAAAGAAACAGTAATTAAACAAAAGGTTCCCATCTGTGTCTTGGAGCGGGATGACCATTGCTGAGTGAAGGAGGAGGAGGAGAAGAGAGAGAGGAGGAGGAGGAGGAGGAGGAGAGGAGGAGGTGGTGAGGAGGAGGAGGAGGAGAGGAGGACGAGAGAGGAGGAGGAGGAGGGAAGTGAAAGCGAAAAAAAATACAGAAAACGAGAAGCATACTTTAGAAGAGTGAATGGAAAAGAGAGAGAGAGAGAGAGAGAGAGAGAGAGAGAGAGAGAGAGAGAGAGAGAGAGAGAGAGAGAGAGAGAGAGAGAGAGAGAGAGAGAGAGAAGAGAAGAGAGAGAGACAGGCAGTTAAGAGACAGAGAACAGGAGAGAGAAGAGAGAGAGAGAGAGAGAGAGAGAGAGAGGAGAGAGAGAGAGAGAGAGAGAGAGAGAGAGAGAGAGAGGCAGTTCAAGAGACAGAGAGAGAGAGAGAGAGAGAGAGAGAGAGAGAGAGAGAGAGAGAGAGAGAGAGAGAGAGAGAGAACAACCCTTATTATTTACCATCAACAACTCTTAATCTTCCTCCTCCTCCTCCTCCTCCTCCTCCGTCTCCTACATTAGTAAGGATCTTAAAACCAGTACGCATTGCCTGGCTGCCAGTAAAAAGGCGAATATGATATTGGGCTTCATGTAACGCAACTTTGAACATAAAACTCCGAAAGTAATGACACGACACGTACTTTGGTTAGGCCACACTTAGAATATGCCGTTCAATTCTGGTCGCCCTTGTTTCGTAAAAGATCAAGCCAAATTGGAATCAGTTCAAAGAAGAGCAACCAAACTGATTCCATCTCTGCGAAATTCATCTTATGAAGAGAGACTGCGGAAACTTAATATGTTTTCCTTAAAGGAGAGCAGAATCCGTGGGGACTTGGATAGAAACCTTTAAGATCCTAAAAGGATTTGATGTCATTAATCAAGAGAACCTATTTGAACTTTCTCCTCAAGTGACAACAAGAAACAACGGTTTAAAACTAAATGGTCAACGTTTCATCACAGATCTCCGTAAAAATTATTCCAATGTTAGAGTTGTTGATCGATGGAACAAATTACCAACAAATGTTGTCGAAGCCAGTACAATAACTTCATTTAAAAACAGACTAGACGCGTACTGTAAAGTAAATGGGTTTTGATATTGCCCTGCAAATTCATATTATAGTCCCCCAGATCGATTAGTGTTAGTGGTAGTTGTAGTTGTATATTCATATCCTATCATTCTTCACTACGAAACTTCCATGTTCCAATCTTTTTAGGGACATGGTATCTTTTTCCAACTGTTATCTTCCATGTAGTTGATAGTTAGTAGTATGTAGTTTCAGCAGATACCCTCGTTATAGACCAATAGGTCTCCTGGTGTCTGTTATTCCTATGTATTCCTCCTCCTCCTCCTCCTCCTCGTGTTATTTGAAACATTTGGGTTTTGGTGTCAAGGGCAAGGAGTGAGCGGGCACGCTGCGAAAACATTGTTGATGATCCATCAGCCACATCTTGTTGATTTCAGCATTATTATTATTTTTTTTTTTTATTTTTTTTTACATCACAAAGAACTGGCCAAGGGCACAACAAAAATGGGTAACACAATGGGTAAGCCCGCTTATTGCCAGTCCCTATAAAGAAGACAGTAAGAGAATAAAATAAAAAAGAGGGGTGAGCCAATTTAGTTCGGGAGGTGTCTTGTTACACTTCTTTTGAAAAGATTTAAGTCATAGGAAAGTGGAAAAATAGAAACAGGAAGAGAGTTCCAGAGTCTACCAGTGAAAGGGATGAAAGAGTAAAGATACTGATTAACTCTTGCATTAGGAAGATGGACAGAATAGGGATGAGAATGAGTAGAAAGTCTTGTGCAGCGAGGCCGCGGAAGGGGGGGAGGCATACAGTTAGCAAGTTCAGAAGAGCAGTGAGCATGAAAATAACGGTAGAAGAGAGCAAGAGAAGCAACATTGCGGCGGTGATTTAAAGATTGAAGACAGTCATTCAGAGAAGAGGAGTTGATGAGACGAAAAGCTTTGTTTAGGAGAGCTGTATGAGGGGATCCTCCCCAAACATGTGAGACATACTCCATACATGGGCGGGTAAGGCCCCTGTAGAGAGCAAGCAATTGGGAAGGAGAAAAAAAAGGACACAGACGCCACAGGACACCTAACTTCTTAGAAGCTGTTTTAGCAAGAGATGAGATGTGAGATTTCCAGTTCAGATTTTTAGTAAAGGATAGTCCTAGAATGTTCATTGTAGAAGAAGGAGACAGTTGAGTGTCATTGAAGAAGAGGGGATAGTTATCTGGTAGGTTTTGTCGAGTAGATAGGTGAAGAAATTGGGTTTTTGAGGCATTGAACAAAACAAGGTTTGCTTTGCCCCAATCAGAAATTATAGAAAGATCAGAAGTTAGGCGCTCAGTGGCATCTCTCCGTGAATCACTTAGTTCCTGTTGAGTTGGACGTCTAATAAACGACGTTGAAAAATTTGCTGAGATTACTGGCCTAGAAAATCGTTTATCAGCTGTATGTTACGCATACATTGTTTTTTAGAGGCGAAATATTAGTACCAGAATTTTGAAGGCTAACCCCCCCCGCCCCCAGCCACACACACACTTTTGAAATCCCTGCCACGCCCATGGCAGGTGTGAGGGTGAGTTGAGGCGAGGGAAGGAGGATGGTGAGTCAGGAAGTCAAGGGTTAAGTGACGGGAAAGTTAAGGCTTAGGTGGTGTGTGTGTGTGTGTGTCTGTGTCTGTGTGTGTGTCTGTCTGTCTGTCTGTCTGTCTGTCTCTATCTGTCTGTCTGTCTGTCTGTCTGTCTGTCTGTCTGTCTCTGTCTGTCTGTCTGTCTGTATGTCTGTCTGTCTGTCTGTCTCTGTCTGTCTCTGTCTGTCTGTCTATCTATCTGTCTGTCTGTCTGTCTGTCTGTCTGTCTGTCTGTCTCTGTCTGTCTGTCTGTCTCTGTCTGTCTGTCTATCTGTCTGTCTGTCTGTCTGTCTCTGTCTGTCTGTCTCTGTCTGGAGAAAGCAAGGATGGGAGGAAGAGAGGGAAGGAGAGAGAGAGGGAAGAGGAGCATTTCCACAGCCTAGCTTCATAATGGATCTGACGGTCTGACCTATAGGCTACCTACAAAATCTACATGTCCTCCAACTTCCCTTTAAACCTAACTTTGCGACTCGACAAACTACAAATTGAACTACGAATCCCTTTCCCTTCCCATCGATCTGCTCACTAAGTTATCTCTTCAACAAACTCATTCATTGGTTGACTATAATAGCATCAATTCATAATAACATCAATCCTAGCATACGATTATAGCATCCATTCACCTGTTCCTATACTTATTTATAGACGTATTTTGACTATTTTCTGATCTGTTCACTTTTCTTCACGTGATTTTCAGTAACAGTTGTGTCCATTAAAGCTAAAATTAAATGTTTTTGAGGATTGTTTTGCCTCTACGATTTATTAAAGGAGGAAGAGGAGGAGGAGGAGGAGGAGGAGGAGGAGCAGCAGCAGCAGCAGCAGCAGGAGGAGGAAGAGGAAGAGGAGGAGGGAGAGGAGGAGGGGAGGGAGGAGGAGGACAATAATGCATGGAAGAGGAGGATCATGAGCGATACTGGAGGAAGTGAGATAAATGTTAAGAAATAGAAGGAGGAGGAGGAGGAGGAGGAGGAGGAGGAGGAGGAGGAGGAGGAGGAAAAAGGTCACGAGGTCCAGAGAAAAATAAAATGAAGAGAAGATATAAATGGAAGACTAAGTTGAGAGAGGAGAAGGAGGAGAAGGAAGAAAAGGATAATAGTTGGCGTCACCGCTCGATGAGGACAATTGCGACAAGGCAGAAAAGGAGATGAAGATGATACACAGTAGTTTATATCATGACTGTATAATCTACCCTGTTTCAGCGTTGTTTTATGCTTTGTATATGCAAGCATATACGGTTTCAAATTTCACTACTCGTTGTTTTTTTCGGTCGACGACGACGGCGGGAGGACACTCTAAAGTCTAAACCATAGACCACTGTAAACCTGGACTGCGCACGGAATATCGGCCTGTCGCACAAGGGCCTGAAGTCGGAGGGCCGCTCGGATTCATATATATATATATATATATAATATATATATATATATATATATATATATATATATATATATATATATATATATATATATATATATATATATACGGATCATATAGACTGGTTTATCAGTATATATGATATACTGCAAGCTTCGTAAATGTTTGTTCTATAATATTATCAAATAAAAAATAGTAAAACACACTAAAGAAATGCCATTACGAGACTCTGAAGAAATAGATGCATAAATGCATAAACTTAATATTCACTTCAACTCTTCGCCATTCAAAACCTTGCGAATCAACTTTTATCATGAAAGGTATCAATAGAAGCGCACTTTTATTAGCTTTCCATTGATATATTTCGTTTTCGGATAAATTAATTAGAACCATGCATAAATTAGCGTTAAATAAATAAATAAAATCATCAATCGGGTAATTTTCCCGATTGATGATGTTATTTATTGACTTATATATTTCTTTTTCTGATAAATGAATTAGCATCATGTATAAATTAGCGTTAACTAAATAAATAACCTCTTCAATCGGGAAAATTACCAGATTGATGATTTTATTTATTTATTTAATGCTAATTTATGCATGGTTCTAATTAATTTATCAGAAAACGAAATACATCAATGGAAAGCTAATAAAATTGCGCTTCTATTGATACCCTTCATGATAAAAGTTAACTCACAAAGTTTTAAGTGGCGAAGAGTTGAAGTGAATCAGTCTCGTAATGGCATTTCTTTAGCGTGTTTTACTGTTTTTTATTTGATAATATTATAGAACAAACATTTACGAAGATTACAGTATATCATATATACTGATAAACCAGTCTATATGATAGTCCATAGACCACTATATCTCTTTGTCGGGCCGCTTTGCAGCCTGGCAATTTCAAAACTGTCGCGTGAACAGTCCAGAGATATAGTGGTCTATGTCTAAACATAAACACTAGATGGCGACCTTAGGTTAGCCCGTTATCAACTTCGTCACTCGGTTTTTTTTTGTCATTTGTTCATTTATAGCAATAATATGACAAAGATGAAGACACAAAATGACACAGACTCTCCAGATAGCCCCTTCTAACTTTCCTGAAATCATGAATGTAGAAATGTAACTATTAACGCCACCACACGTCTGTAAATAAAGAAAACCCGTTGTCCTGGCGACTTTAGTGTTATCTACGGTACATATACGTATGATACACAAGTAACAGGTAAAAAAAACCTTCTTTACCCCACCAAATGCACCACCACCACATCTCTCTCAGTCCCCCTATCCCTTATACTTTACAACGGGAGCCCCTTTTCCCTTCCCTTATACCAATAAATAAAAATATTAATAGCTACACAAATATAAATAAAGGCGCGTTGATCCAACAGCTCCGGACACTCAGTTACCCGGATGTGACGTCACGGCAATGAGTGGGGGAAACACTGCTAGTATTTGTTCATTAATAGAGTTTAATGGAAACACCAAATGGGCGCCACGGGGGAAATAAAAGTTAAAAAGGCTCTAATGGTAACCTGCACACATAACCACAACATTCAAGTGGATTATCGCTTAATATTCCTGATGAATAATTTGCCACGTGATTATGATAGGGTGTGTGTGTGTGTGTGTGTGTGTGTGTGTGTGTGTGTGTGTGTGTGTGTTGTGTTCGATTAATATGAATAAAAATAATAAAATGCTAAAATATCCCCAATTTATTTTCGTAGAATATCAAGGTATTTTCAAGGCATTTCAAATAATTCAATTCCCCTGAAAATATCTGGGGAAAAAATGGAAAGCAGAAAACAGATTTTTTATTTTTTTATTTTTTTGGAGTAATATTGTGCCAGGGGAAAAAGAGGACAAGGAGTTCACTTTGCTTCCATGAATAAATTATACCACCACAAATACCCTCCTTAGGGGAAAACTTGAAATAATCTTAAGTGGGGCATTTTTTCGTGTGTGTGTGTGTGTGTGTGTGTTGTGTGTGTGTGGGTGTGTGTGTGGGTGTGTGTGTGTGTGTGTGTGTGTGTGTGTGTGTGTGTTGTGTGTGTGTGTGTGGTGGGTGCTATTCTTAGTGGGGGTTTTTCTGGGAGGTTGTTTTATATTTCAGTATGTTTTGCTTCCTAAACTTGATGCTGGATGTCGGAGAGAGAGAGGAGAGAGAGAGAGAGGAGAGAGAGAGAGAGAGAGAGAGAGAAGAAAAAAGAGGAAGAGCAGCAAGAGAGAAAAGCGAGAGATAGAATATATATATTATAATATAGTATATTATTATTTAGATATCATTCAAGCTCTCTTCTTCTCTCTTCCTTTCTCTTCTTTTTTTCTCTCATTCTCTCTCTCTCTCTCCTCTCTCTCTCTCTCTCTCTCTCTCTATCATCTATATATCTTTTACATATCATATCTATCTATATATATATCTATCATATTATCTCATATATATCTATCTTCCCCTCGCTCTCCTCGCTCTGGCTGGCTCGCTTTGCTCTCTCTCTGCTTCGCTCGCTCGCTCTCCTCTCGCTCTCGCTCTCGCTCTCTCTCCCTCGCTCTCTCGCTCTCGCTACTCTCTTCTCTCTCTCCTTCTCTCCTCTCCCCCTCTCTCTCTCTTCTCTCTCCTCTCTCCCCTCTTCCTCTCATATCACTCGCTAAGCTACGTAAAAATCACCACCCATTTCCGCTGAAAAATATACGGCGTCCCTAAGAACCGCGTTTGGGACCCGGGACATTCAAAAACACTCAAGGCGAAACTGAGCTCCTCGTCTCGATTAGCATTGATGAAACCTTGAAGTTATTTGGGCGAATTATTAAACCCTCGTCTTCTTGCTCCTCCTCCTCCTTGGCCTTCAATTCTTACTAAAGTCTAAGGTCCTCCTCGAGAAAGTGAGTATTGAGTCCTTCTGTCGCAGAGTCGAAAATCGCGAGACAAAGGTTGCTTGTTTGTGTCTTATTGCATTTAGATTTGCTCTGCCCATCTGCTGTTGCCTGGGAATGTATATGCTCCTTTGAATATCTCTCTCTCTCTCTCTCTCTCTCTCTCTCTCTCTCTCTCTCTCTCTCTCTCTCTCTCTCTCTCTCTCTCTCTCTCTCTCTCTCTCTCTCTGTCTGTCTGTCTGTCTGTCTGTCCTGTCTGTCTGTCTGTCTGTCTGTGTGTGTGTGTGTGTGTGTGTGTGTGTGTGTGTGTGTGTGTGTGTGTGTGTGTGTGTGTGTGTTAGTAGAGAGGGAAGTAGGAATGAAGTGCGTGGATAGGGAAGTGAAGTTAAAGTTATTATAATTCAAGTAATGATAATAATGATGGTAATAGTAATAATGATAGTGATACAGAGTTTAACTGAGGGAAGAACTGCTCAGCTAAATCTTCAGGTGTTCACAGACTCATGACGGGCGCGTGTCTGCTCAGGTGTAGTGCTGTAGCCGCGCTCGGGTTGCCACTTTAGTCAGATTAGCCTTGAAGCGCGCCTCGTCTCCCTTCATCTTCTTGAGCAAATAGTCCCACTGATCCTGCATGCCCATGTTGTTCTCTCCGAAATTTTCGTATAGAAATTCCCTGTGTTTAATGGGCTGTGGCAAGTCGTCCAGCTTATAGACAACCTTGCGAGACTGCTGAGGCTCGGCGACGCTGGCATGCTTCTCTGCCTGGTGCTCGGTGTTCAGAGCCTCGACACGCTCCTTCCTCGCTGCACGTTGCTCTTCTTTGCCCTGAATGGTGAGCTTGTGTATCTCCTTCACCTGCTGGCATGTCAACTTGGGAAGACACTCCTCTTCGCAATGCAGGTACAAGATGAAGTGCTCGCACCTGAGGCTGGGGACTCCGGCCTTGGCCATGAATCTGCTGTCACCTGAGGATTTAGTCTGGCCTTCCACCTGTGTGGTTGTGCAACCCTCAGTCTGTATCTTTGGGATGTCCTTAGGAGTGTCCAGGGGGGTCGCATGATCATCTCTGACAGTGATCACCAAGCCGTCATCAGTAAGATAAGATTGTCATCCTATCTAGACACTTTGCAAGTACCAACTACAAGGTTATTGACTATACAAAGCGCCGCCACGTCAGCACGAACTAGGCGGACTCGAACCGCTGACCGAATGCACAGGGACGCTGCACATTGCGAGCTCACGTCTCTACCAACCTTGCCACCCTGACGGGCTCGTCATCAGTAGGTCCGTCCGTATTCCAAGGCTGGACAAGAGTCTTAGTAACTGGGTAGTTTTTACGAGGTTGGGGGAGTTAGCCCGACCTCAACCCTCCTCATTTATCCGGGCTGGGACAAGGCCTCCTAGAACACCAGGCCTTAGCATAGAGTTGATGACGTCACAACAGCGGGAGTCTGCCGCAAGGGGAAAAGTTTACTTCCAGAGTAATTTTCCCCATACCAAATACATTTATCAGTATAAATGATATACCGCTATCTTCGGAAATTTTTGTTCTATAAGATTATCACATAAAACACAGTAAAACATACTAAATATATGCCATTATCAGACTAGAAAAAATATGCATGAACTCCAAATTCACTTAGACTCGTCGCCATTTAAAATTTTGCCTATTTTCCCAGAGTGTTTTCCCTCTCCCAGGGTGGAGCGAGCCCTGCGTACAGCAGGCGGCCCTTGGCGAGACCTTTGCCCCGCCACCTCTACACCGCCCTCAGTGCGTGTTGACGAGGACATGCCTCCTTGACTCCTGGCTAGACGGCCTTGCTGGCCGTGACGACCTGCCCTGGCGGAGGTTCCCGCGGGGGCCCAGCTATGGAGATGGAGGAGGGGATCGAACGCGGGACCATATTATGGCGCACCACGCTCCTAACCACTTGGGCTGCAAAACGTAGGCTATAGTTTAGTGTGTGTTTGTGCGTGTGTGTGTGAGGCAAGGGTATCATCCTCTCCCACAAGACGGCGAGGTACCACAACCAAGTACCAGTACCAGAGGCCAAGAACCTGGTGAAGACCCCTTCAAGACCGGCCCTCGCCGTGCCCTCAACTCCATCCGCAGGTTCCTCCGCCACAACAGCTACCGCAAGGAACTCAAGATGGCTGCCCTGCGCCATGCCTCCGCCATTCTGAGGTCGCAGCGCACAGCCCTACAAGAAGGCTCGTCGCAGGACATTCAAGGTTGCTAAGAAAGAGTAAATGTTCGTAATAAAGAAATAGTACAGGCAAAAAGTGTGTATGTGTGTGTTCAAGTTGTTGTTTTTTTTTTTTTTATGTGTACACGTCAGGAACATAATATTTCAATGTCAGATACTTTAATCGATGGAACAAATTACCAGCTAATGTTGTCGAAGCCAGCACAACAATAACTACATAGTATTATAAAAACAGACTGGACGCGTACTGTAAAGTAAATGGGTTGTGATATTTCCCCGCGACTAATACTTAATAACCTCCCCGGATTAATTTGTGTTAGCAGTAGTTTACGGTAGCAAACTACATTCCTCTCATTCTTCACTATGAAACGTCCATGTTCCTATCTTCTTTAGGGGCATGGTGTCCTTTTCCAACTGTTCTATTTTAGAACATTTTAGAACATAGATTTAAGGATTTTTTGTTCTATTTTGTTCACTACTTTATATGCCTTTCGTAGATTTTATTCTTTCATTTTATTGCTAGATTTATTACATTTTACCCAGTAACTCTATATATCATCTATTTGCTTTAGTTTAATTTTATCATATTTCAATATTTTATTTACCTTGTGTAGATTTTATTATTTTATTTTATTGCTAGATTTTGTACATTTTAAGATGCATGTAAAGAATAACCATTGTAATACTGGAAATAAAATTCTGAATTCTGAATTTTCTCACATGTAGTACGATAGTGAGTAGTATGTAGTAGCTCAGCAGATACCCTCGTTATATACTAATAGGTCTCCTGGC
The DNA here is from genome assembly GCA_016584305.1 of Chionoecetes opilio. Classification (NCBI taxonomy): domain Eukaryota; kingdom Metazoa; phylum Arthropoda; class Malacostraca; order Decapoda; family Majidae; genus Chionoecetes; species Chionoecetes opilio. The sequence goes on along the minus strand of JACEEZ010023452.1, from coordinate 441,960 downwards.
ATCTGTTTTTCCTATGTATTCCTATGTATTCCTCCTCCTCCTCGTCTTCCTCCTCTTCCATGTCCCCTGCAAATCATCGGCCACAAGTTTTAATCGAGGTATTTATTTCCCACAGGAGGAAGGGAGACCTCTAATGCACTTCCCCTCTCACTTTCCTCCTCTCCTTATTTTCTCCTTCCTTCCTTCCTTCCTTCCTTCTCCTCCTCGTATGTTCAGGAGAATCGAGGACACATGATTTATTTCTAACCTTCCCTCCCTTTTATTCTTTCCTCCTCCTCCTCCTCCTCCTCCTCCTCCTCCTCCTCCTCCTCCTCCTCCTCCTCCTCCTCCCTTCACAGAAATCGCAGGAATACTAGATAAGTGGTTTATTTTTCGTCTCACTCTCAGGGAAGAAAAATTTAGTGGGAAGTGTTGAGGCCTTTAAAATACTTAAACACACACACACCACACACACACACACCCCCACACACACACCACACCACCACACCACACACACACACCACACACACACCACACACACACACCCACACCCACACCCACCCACACCACCACCCACCCACCCACCCACCCACCACCCACCCCACCCACCACACACCCACACCACCCACCACACACCACCCACACACACACACACACACCACACACACACACACACACACGAACTCGATCATAATTAGATAAGTAAAGGAAAAATTTAAGTCTGCTGGTGGAACAAAAAACACAAATGAAGTTACGGTTCTAATAGGTTTTTTTTTTTAATATAGAAGACTATCAGGATCACTATCTTTGCTGCTGTCATCTCATCATCATCATCATCATCATCATCATCATCGTCATCATCATCATCATCATGGGGACTCATTGAAGAAAAAATAGAAAAAATACTTGCTATCATAATTCCGATTGATCAGCCTACTTAAGAATTGCATAATGTTCTCCGCTTTACGAAATACATGTTTAATATAATTGATTAATTCAGTATAATGTTTGTTCTATAATTCTTCTGAGTAACTTCTAAATAAAGGGAGAATAAAAAACTGAATCACAATATTTCCTTTCGTCACTTTCCTTCGACGTCACTAGTAGAGAGAGAGAGAGAGAGAGAGAGAGAGATCTACCAAAATACCTACCACCAACATTGCCATTAACAACACCCATTCCTTGCCCCATAATCAGGCGTGTTCAGCTCACCCAGTGTGCCTCCAAGTTAAGGTAAAGGGTGCTTTCTGGGAGGCTTAACTTGACTGCCCTTTATTATTTCTCTATCTCTCTCTCTCATAAGAACATAAGAAAATAAGGAAGTGAAGCTACAAGAGGCCGTGAGACCTACACGAGGTAGTTTTTGTTACTTAACACTACCTACATCCACCTTTCATCCCCATCCAACTCTCTCTCTCTCTCTGTCTCTCTCTCTCTCTCTCTCTCTCTCTCTCTCTTCTCTCTCTCTCTCTCTCTCTCTCTCTCTCTCTCTCTCTCTCATCTCCTCTCTCCAATCTATCTCTCTTCCGTCTGTCAGTCTGTATGTTCCTGTCTCATCTCTTCCTCTCCTCGATATAGCAATAATCTCTCTCATCTCTTCATAATATACTTTTCTCGTCTCTCTTCGTTCACAGTTCTTCCCAATCTAATATCTTATGTTAGTTCCATCCCTCATAAAACATGTAACTTTCCACTCTTTTCCCAATTCGTTAACATCTAGTCCAACTCATGTTCATTAGCCCTCTTTCTCACACTTTCCTTCCCAACTCATTTCCTCCTCTATTCCTCCCTTCCATCCTCTCCTAATTCTTCCTCCTCTTTTCCCTTTTCTCCCTCCCTTCCCTCCTCCATCTCTCTCCTCCTTCTCTTCTCTCCTTCCTACCCCCTCTCCTCCTCTCCTTCTCTGCTCTTCCCTCCTCAGTCTTCCTCCTCTCCTCCTTACCTCACTTAGCCTACTTCTCACTGTAGGTATAGTGAAGTTCTCATTGTAGTCCTTGGTTCGTGTGTGTGTGTGTGTCTTGTAATGTGTATATGTGTGTGTCTACCTGTAATCTTGTATACTTTAAGTCATACTATTTTCCTTCTCCCCCCAAAAGAATAGGTCTATAAATATTTTTCTCCCCGCCTTTCTCGTAAATACGTTGAGAAGCCCACAGCGCGGAGAGTCATGAGGCAGACAGGGAGGGAGGTAGGTAGATAGATAGGGAGGGAGGGAGGGAGAGAGGAAGGCAGGTAGGGAGGCAGGGAGAGAGGGAGGTAGGTAGGGAGGTAGGTAGGGAGGTAGGGAAGTTGATGGGTAGGTAGATAAAATGTTGCATTATTTGAGTGTCCATAATCTCTCTCTCTCTCTCTCTCTCTCTCTCTCTCTCTCTCTCTCTCTCTCTCTCTCTCTCTCTCTCTCTCTCTCTCTCTCTCTCTCTCTCTCTCTCTCTCTCTCTCTCTGTAGTACATTGTGAAGAATTATTATTTGTATCATACACTCAACAAAATTGTGTGTGTGTGTGTGTGTGTGTGTGTGTATGTATGTGTGTGTATGTGTAGTATGTGTGTGTGTATGTGTAGTATGTGTGTGTGTGTGTGTGTGTGTGTGTGTGTGTGTGTAATTTGCCTGAAATGAAAAGCTTTAAAATAGGGCGAGCATTATACACCTGGAACCACACTCATAAATTCACACACTGCTGCAATGGACGTGAGCTTATTCATTCCACTCAACACACCGGCTGTAAAATCCACCTGCTGATGGATTCATTAGGCTGCTTCTGCTGATCCACTGCTGAACTGCTCTGCTCCTGTTAGTGTTTACCTCTGTCCCCCTCCTCCACCCTCACATCTCGTTTTCTATAGCTTTTTTTGTAAGATGATTATTGTTGTTATTTTAGCTCCATTTTCTTTACTTTATATGGTAGATTAAGCTTCGTTTCCTTTACTTTATTTACTAACCCAGGTGAGTATTAATTAAAGGTGATCAGAGTTGATTCATTAAGGAAACGGTATGTCCACAGGTGTAATTTCAAGATTATTTCCTTTACAGCTATTTTATTTGTATTCTATAGTGTGTATTAATTTGCAAAGGATCGTTTTTTTAGATGTTTTCACGCATGAAGGAGATTACAGGTCACTATATTTGCATTTAATCTCCCTCCAAGTATTTTATTTTTTTTCCTTTTCGTCTGTTGATCTCTGTTTCGTCTTCTCCTCGTCATCTTCCTGGTCTTTCATCTCCTCATTCACCTCTTCCGCCTTCCCTTCCTCTTCCCTTTCCTCCTCCTCAATGCAGTGCGAGTATAGAGAATTAATCCTTGTGACTGACCGATTAATTTACCCATAAAGCATTTGCCCACGAGAGAGACAGAGACAGAAAGACAGAGGCAGAGAGACAGATAGAGACAGACAGACAGACAGACAGACAGAGGCAGAGAGACAGATAGAAACAGACAGACAGACAGAGAGACAGACAGACAGAGGCAGAGAGACAGATAGAGAGCGACAGACAGATAGAGAGAGAAAAAGACAGACAGACAGACAGATAGAAACAGACAGACAGACAGACAGAGGCAGAGAGACAGATAGAGAGCGACAGACAGACAGACAGACAGACAGACAGACAGACAGACAGATAGAGAGAGAAAAAGACAGACAGAACAGACAGATATACAGACAGACAGACAGACAGACAGAGAGAGAGAGAGAGAGAGAGAGAGAGAGAGAGAGAGAGAGAGAGAGAGAGAGAGAGAGAGAGAGATATTCAAAGGAGCATATACATTCCCAGACAACAGCAGATGGCAGAGCAAATCTAAATGCAATAAGACACAAACAAGCAACCTTTGTCTCGCGATTTTCGACTCTGCGACAGAAGGACTCAATACTCACTTTCTCGAGGAGGACCTTAGACTTTAGTAAGAATTGAAGGCCAAGGAGGAGGAGGAGAAAGAAGACGAGGGTTTAATAATTTGCCCAAATAACTTCAAGGTTTCATCAATGCTAATCGAGACGAGGAGCTCAGTTTCGCCTTGAGTGTTTTTTAATGTCCCGGGTCCCAAACGCGGTTCTTAGGGACGCCGTATATTTTTCAGCGGGAAATGGGTGGTGATTTTTACGTAGCTTAGCGAGTGATATCAGAGAGAGAGAGAGAGAGAGAATAAAAATAATATGAGAGTAAAGGAAAGACTTAGAAAATGTATAGCTTGTCGAGTGTTTTCTTTCCCTCTCTCTCTCTCTCTCTCTCTCTCTCTCTCTCTCTCTCTCTCTCTCTCTCTCTCTCTCTCTCTCTCTCTCTCTCTCTCACATCCAGGCATCAAGTTTAGGAAGCAAAACATACTGAAATATAAAACAACCTCCCAGAAAAAAACCCACTAAGAATAGCACACACACACACACACACACACACACACACACACACACACACACACACACACACACACACACACACACACACACACACACACACACGAAAAAATGCCCCACTTAAGATTATTTCAAGTTTTTCCCCTAAGGAGGGTATTTGTGGTGGTATAATTTATTCATGGAAGCAAAGTGAACTCCTTGTCCTCTTTTTCCCCTGGCACAATATTACTCCAAAAAAAAAAAAAAAAAAAAAAATCTGTTTTATGCTTTCCATTTTTTCCCCAGATATTTTCAGGGGAATTGAATTATTTGAAATGCCTTGAAAGTACCTTGATATTCTACGAAAATAAATTGGGGATATTTTTGCATTTTATTATTTTCATTCATATTAATCGAACACACACACACACACACACACACACACACACACACATTCTATCATAATCACGTGGCAAATTATTCATCATCAGGAACATTAAGCGATAATCCACTTGAATGTTGTGGTTATATGTGCAGGTTACCATTAGAGCCTTTTTAACTTTTATTTCCCCCGTGGCGCCCATTTGGTGTTCCCATTAAACTCTATTAATGAACAAATACTAGCAGTGTTTCCCCCACTCATTGCCGTGACGTCACATCCGGGTAACTGAGTGTCCGGAGCTGTTGGATCAACGCGCCTTTATTTATATTTGTGTAGCTATTAATATTTTCATTTATTGGTATAAGGGAAGGGAAAAGGGGCTCCCGTTGTAAAGTATAAGGGATAGGGGGACTGAGGGAGATGTGGTGGTGGTGCATTTGGTGGGGTAAAGAAGGTTTTTTTTACCTGTTACTTGTGTATCATACGTATATGTACCGTAGATAACACTAAAGTCGCCAGGACAACGGGTTTTTTTTTATTTACAGACGTGTGGTGGCGTTAATACTTACATTTCTACATTCATGATTTCAGGAAAGTTAGAAGAGGCTATCTGGAAAATCTGTGTTATTTTGTGTCTGCATCTGTGTCATATTATGGCTATAAATGAACAAATGACAAAAATGAAACCGAGTGACGACGTTGATAACGGGCTACACTAAGGTCGCCATCTAGTGTTTATGTTTAAACTTTAGAGTGTCCTCCCGCCGTCGTCGTCGCCCGAAAAAAAGAGAGTATTGAAATTTGAAACCGTATATACTTGCAGATACAAAACATAAAACAACGCTGAAACGGTAGATTATACAGTCATGATATAAACTACTGTGTATCATCTTCAATGGCACATACAAATCAGTAGTGATGCTATAATTCGTAATATATGGCGCCTGGCGACATTAGTGCAGCTGGCGACTAAAGTGTTATCTACGGTAGTCTCTCTCTCTCTCTCTCTCTCTCTCTCTCTCTCTCTCTCTCTCTCTCTCTCTCTCTTCTCTCTCTCTCTCTCTCTCTCTCTCTCTCTCTCTCTCTCTCTCTCTCTCTCTCTCTCTCTCTCTCTCTGTAGTTTTGATATTTTCTTGCTGTGCAGCCATTTAATTTTTTCCCTTTTTCTCTTCTTCCTTTTATTTATTTTTCTTATTTCTCCTTTTGTGCCTCGTCGCAATTGTCCTCATCGAGCGGTGACGCCAACTATTATCCCTTTCTTCCTTCTCCTCCTTCTCCTCTCTCAACTTAGTCTTCCATTTATCTCTTCTCTTCATTTTATTTTTCTCTGGACCTCGTGACATTTTTCCTCCTCCTCCTCCTCCTCCTCCTCCTCCTCCTCCTCCTCCTCCTCCTCCTCCTCCTCCTCCTCCTCCTCCTCCTCCTCCTCCTCCTCCTCCTCCTCCTCCTTCTATTTTCTTAACATTTATCTCACTTCCTCCAGTTACTCGTCTTCATGATCCTCCTCTTTTCCATGCATTTATTGTCCTCCTCCTCCTCCTCCTCCTCCTCCTCCTCCTCTTCCTCTCCTCCTGCTGCTGCTGTGCTCCTCCTGCTGCTGCTCCTCCTCCTCCTCCTCCTCCTCCTCCTCCTCCTCCTCCTCCTCCTCCTCCTCCTCCTCCTCCTCCTCCTCCTCCTCTTCCTCCTTTAATAAATCGTAGAGGCAAAACAATCCTCAAAAACATTTCATTTTAGCTTTAATGGACACAAATGTTACTGAAAATCACGTGAAGAAAAGTGAACAGATCAGAAAATAGTCAAAATACGTCTATAAATAAGTATAGGAACAGGTGAATGGATGCTATAATCATATGCTGTGATTGATGTTATTATGAATTGATGCTATTATAGTCAACCAATGAATGAGTTTGTTGAAGAGATAACTTAGTGAGCAGATCGATGGGAAGGGAAAGGGATTCGAAGTTCAATTTGTAGTTTGTCGAGTCGCAGAAGTTAGGTTTAAAGGGAAGTTGGAGGACATGTAGATTTTGTAGGTAGCCTATAGGTCAGACCGTCAGATCCATTATGAAGCTAGGCTGTGGAAATGCTCCTCTTCCCTCTCTCTCTCCTTCCCTCTCTCTCTCCTTCCCTCTCTCTCTCCTTCCCTCTCTTCCTCCCATCCTAGCTTTCTCCACTCTCCTCCAAACCACTCACTCTTTCCTTATCTATATATTTTCTCCTTTTCCTCATTGGTTTCGTGTTTCCATATGCCTTCCTTTCCTTGCGTCTTTTCACCCTCCCTTCCTTTCCTTGCGTCTTTTCACCCTCCCTTCCTTTCCTTGCGTCTTTTCACCCTCCCTTCCTTTCCTTGCGTCTTTTCATCCTCCCTTCCTTTCCTTGCGTCTTTTCAACCTCCCTTCCTTTCCTTGCGTCTTTTCACCCTCCCTTCCTTTCCTTGCGTCTTTTCATCCTCCCTTCCTTTCCTTGCGTCTTTTCACCCTCCCTTCCTTTCCTTGCGTCTTTTCACCTCCCTTCCTTCCTTGCGTCTTTTCAACCTCCCTTCCTTTCCTTGCGTCTTTTCAACCTCCCTTCCTTTCCTTGCGTCTTTTCAACCTCCCTTCCTTTCCTTGCGTCTTTTCAACCTCCCTTCCTTTCCTTGCGTCTTTTCAACCTCCCTTCCTTTCCTTGCGTCTTTTCAACCTCCCTTCCTTTCCTTGCGTCTTTTCACCCACCTTCCTTTCCTTGCGTCTTTTCACCTCCCTTCCTTTCCTTGCGTCTTTTCACCCTCCCTTCCTTTCCTTGCGTCTTTTCAACCTCCCTTCCTTTCCTTGCGTCTTTTCACCCTCCCTTCCTTTCCTTGCGTCTTTTCACCCTCCCTTCCTTTCCTTGCGTCTTTTCACCCTCCCTTCTTTCCTTGCGTCTTTTCAACCTCCCTTCCTTTCCTTGCGTCTTTTCACCCTCCCTTCCTTTCCTTGCGTCTTTTCACCCTCCCTTCCTTTCCTTGCGTCTTTTCACCCTCCCTTCCTTTCCTTGCGTCTTTTCACCCTCCCTTCCTTTCCTTGCGTCTTTTCACCCTCCCTTCTTTCCTTGCGTCTTTTCAACCTCCCTTCCTTTCCTTGCGTCTTTTCACCCTCCCTTCCTTTCCTTGCGTCTTTTCACCCTCCCTTCCTTTCCTTGCGTCTTTTCACCCTCCCTTCCTTTCCTTGCGTCTTTTCACCCTCCCTTCCTTTCCTTGCGTCTTTTCAACCTCCCTTCCTTTCTTGCGTCTTTTCAACCTCCCTTCCTTTCCTTGCGTCTTTTCACCCTCCCTTCCTTTCCTTGCGTCTTTTCACCCTCCCTTCCTTTCCTTGCGTCTTTTCACCCTCCCTTCCTTTCCTTGCGTCTTTCACCCTCCCTTCCTTTCCTTGCGTCTTTTCACCCTCCCTTCCTTTCCTTGCGTCTTTTCAACCTCCCTTCCTTTCCTTGCGTCTTTTCAACCTCCCTTCCTTTCCTTGCGTCTTTTCACCCTCCTTCCTTTCCTTGCGTCTTTTCACCCTCCCTTCCTTTCCTTGCGTCTTTTCACCCTCCCTTCCTTTCCTTGCGTCTTTTCACCCTCCCTTCCTTTCCTTGCGTCTTTTCACCCTCCCTTCCTTTCCTTGCGTCTTTTCACCCTCCCTTCGATATTGTTCTCTCTTTTCTCTCCTTTCCTACCATTCTATTTGCCAGTGATGTGTGTGTGGTGTGTGTGTGTGTGTGTGTGTGTGTGTGTGTGTGTTCGTGCATTAAATGTTTTGACATCACACACACACACACACACACACAGTGTCCCACAGTTAGGGGAACTCCGTAGTGTAAGGGATAGCACGCTCGGCTCACAACCGAGAAGTCCCAGGTTCGATCCCCGGGCGGAGCGAAGACAAACGGGCGGTCTTCTTAAAACCCGAGCCCCTGTCCACCCAGCAGTGAATGGGTACCGGGTGTTAGCCGGGGTTTGTGACCTCCCTCTCGGGGTGGTGGCTTCGGCCAACACTAAGCACTAAGGATGAATGATAAAATAAATGTTGATATGGTGACGGGGCCATACGAGCGTTGCTCAGGCCCTGTAAAATACAACTAGATGAATACAACTAGATGAATACACACAGAGAGAAGACTATCCACCCGAATTAAATGCCATTCCATTAAATTGCCGTTTTTCTTTCCTTATTTTGCTCGTTTTCTTTTTTTGCTTCCTCGTCTCATTTCATCTGTTTTCTTGACGTTTGTACCGCCTGTGTCTTGCGAGCTTTTTAATACAAGTTGGGCTCGACGCGCGGCTCCCGAACAAAGACACGAGACGCGGCCAATGAAACCCTTTGTTGTGGAAGGAAATAGTTGCACTTTTTCTTTTATTCCCATCCTTTTTCCCATTTTACAAATTTAGACGAAATACTTTTGTCGTGTCTAGACCGAAATAGCGATGAAGCGGAATCATACGTCTTCTCTTTTTCCCCCGTTTTATGTATATAGTTTTGTGTATGTTTGTTTCTTGCGTTGTGTTGGGACGTCTGTCATTGGGTACAGAATACACTATAGTCTATTCACTTAAGCTGGATTCTTGGGAGCTGCTCGATGCCTACCCGAGTATGTAAGGACGTCGCTGATTGGCTGATGCACGCGGGCTGGGTGGTGATGGTGGTGGTATTTTGGTAGCCTCAGCCAATCAGCGACGTCCTTACATACTCAGGTAGGCATCGAGCAGCTCCCAAGAATCCAGCTTAAGTGAATAGACAATAGTAGGAATTCTGTGTATTTCGTGATTTAGTACGTGATGGTTTTTTTTTACCGCCACTACACAGCTGCCTTCTAACTTATTCCCATTACGCCTATAATATATATCATTAAAAGATTATTTTCCCATTATACTCCTGTTGATTGATGAAGATCTCTAATGTAGTAAGGATGAAAATAATAATGATAATAGTAATAGTTATAATGATTATGATCAGAGTAATAATAGTAATGATGATGATGCTAATGACAATTGATAAGAATAATAACAGCACGGGGCCAAGACACAATCATAACCTACGCTTCTTTGATAGGGTGTGCTTATTAATAAACACAAACACACCTATACACACGTAACCCCTTCACACCCAGTTCTTTCCTATGCTAAAAATAATCTGTTGTTAGCCATACAATTACGAAAACTAACAATATACCAAATAAGCTAGTGGACAAGGATACTAAACAGGTCATATCTATTAAATATTGCTTATATTCACTAGAAATCGTCTAATCGTAGCCAAATTACAATGGACATTACGTTCTGGGTCTCAAGGGGATAATACTAATTATCCTTTTCTAATTTTATTTTTCTCAGCATACAAACTGGAACGAGGCCGAGTGAATGTCATATGGCGCTCACGTAACATTCCCTTTTGTAGTGGCGTCTGTGTGTCCGTGTGTCTGCAGTTGATCCTTCAAGTAAGACGATTTGGTTCTCTAAGACTCTTACCTGCCGTCCGCCGCCTGATGACGCCCGCACGCCCGCCCATCTCACGGAGAACCTTTGCGGGCGGACAGGACAGGAGGAGCCTCGTCTATATTGCAGGTGCGAGGATGTGAGGGAAGGAAGGAAGGAAGGTTATGCATGCACGGATAGGTATGTCAGATGTGAGGCGTGAATGTGGTCGGCTGGCTGGGCGTCTGTATTCCTGAAATGTTCAAACCAACAGATTATAAACTAAGGTCGTGGCTTTCTGGGGAGAGAGAGAGAGAGAGAGAGAGAGAGAGAGAGAGAGAGAGAGAGAGAGAGAGAGAGAGAGAGAGAGAGAGAGAGCTCAGTGCGCTTCCTGCTTTTCTCGCACTGAAACCTTCATACCTGGTCTCTTGTCTCGGAAATCATATTCTCACTATTCACACAGGTTTCCATATGAGGTCTCCATATGAGGCAGAACATGAGGCACAAGGATAAAAAAAAATACGCTAGCAAGATGTATAATTATTTTTCAATGCCGTCTAGTATGCTATTAAAGCCACTAATTTGTTCGAGATTAGATATGAAAAATACACAGGAATTGTCGATCTACTAGTCGATCTACTAGCCTGAGAGCGGGGATAGGAGCTCCAACACAGAATAGGAACATTAGGGAACAAGGAACATTAGGAAGTAGGGAATAATCAAGGAATCAGGAAAGTTTGGAACATTAAGTGACAGTCTGCATTAGGTGATACAGTCAATACGTCATGTAATGTCTTGTACAATATAGATGCTCTTGAAATAATGTATCACAAGTCTGCATGTGAACTTTTCTCACGTGTATGACACGTGTACAAACGCTAGGTAGTCCTTTCTAGTTTAGTCATGTCCTGATTTGTTTTATGCGACATTCACTCGTTCGTGAAAAATCTTGTGTGTTTTTGCAATGTATATAACCACTGTACGTAGGATAGGTGGGTTTGACCTTTATAACTGACCAATCTGTCTGTTCCTCATATTGCACCTATTTCTTCCTTAACCCCGTCCCATCAGCAACAACCTCATCCTCACCTGTTTCTAGAACCTGTCTCAGACACCTTCCTTCATTTATTCAAGTGAAGGTTGATATTGCAGTTTTGAGGCAAATGTGCTCAAATGAATGCTTGAATGAAGAGCTTGCAGTTATTAAGATTGCAGGTAACACCACAGTATGAATCACCTTTAAATATAATAATATTTACTTTCTCAATTCTTTTTTTATTCATATTCTTTTACGGTAAGGGGATTTTTTTTCTCATCTCGTTATCTTTGATCCAAGACAGTGTTTGACATGGACCTGAAATAGACTCTAGAATTAACCACGATTGATAATTATTGTATTGACCCATTCCTGAATAATGTGAAATGTTATTAGTTAAGGCAAAATCAAGTAGTCAGGTACCGGTAGCTAGTTTTATTCTGGAAAAAATAAGCCAATGACTAAAAAACGCTTGGTTCAACACAATGCAGGGTGTATTGGCCCCGTGGGGACCCCGTATGAATGTGATGCTGGCAGAGGAAGGAGGGGAAAATGAAACCCCTAGTTTTGCTTCCCCCTTTTGCTTCTCCCCCAACAGGTTGCGTGTAGGGGAGAACGCGGGACCCAAGGCTTCACCGACAGCTTGCGCTGGAAGACTCCCAACTCAAGTTCAAGATCAAGATCAGCTGACGCCTGACAGGCGGCGGCGGGCAGATTACTTAAGTCTAAATACTTCATTATCTCTCTTCACATTACATATACAAGGTTAGTGGTGTGTGTATATGTACATGAGAGAGCGGTGAGTGTGTGTGTATAATACGGTGATGTATGTGCACGTGTGTGTGGTGTTTTACGTGTATATGTGGGTGTGGGCATCACTTCGGGTAAATATGCAGTTTCAACCAATACTCCCTATTGACCATTTCTTTCCTGATATAACTAGGGGGGCTGCTCCACCCCAGACCCCCTGCTAGTTAATTAACCGGTTAACATTCCGTAGGAATTGGCGGACTCCACAGGCCTTACTGTAGATAACACTAAAGTCGCCAGGACAACGTTTTTTTCGATGTACAGACGTGTGGTGGCGTTAATCTTTACATTTCTACATCCATGATTTCAGGAAAGTTAGAAGGGGCTATCTGGAGAGTCTGTGTCTTCATCTGTGTCATAGTAGGCTATAAATGAACAAATTACAAAAATGTCAACCGAGTGGCGACCTTCACTAAGATCGCCAGCTAGTGTTTATGTTATGAGTGTCGTACCGCTGTCGTCGTCTCCCGAAAAAAAAAGAGTAGCGAAATTTGAAACCGTATATACTTGCAGATACAAAGCATAAAACAACGCTGAAACGGTAGATTATACAGTCATGATATAAACTACTGTGTATCATCTTCAGTGGCACATACAAATCAGTAGTGATGCTATAATTCATAATATATGGCGCCTGGCGACATTATTGCAGGTGGCGACTAACGTGTTATCTACGGTACAGCTTACTTTTTCTCTATTATTTTCGGCTCGTATATTATGCAGTAGTCATTCGGTAAAAATGGACGAGGACTACGCAGTCATTTTCTGAGACACTGATTAGTTTTTTCTTGCCTAAAATTAGTGCTTTTCAGATGGAGGTAATTTTAAATTCAGGAAACCTCACAAAAAGTTTTTTTTTTTCATCACCAAATTCTAGGGTCGCCGATTCCATTGATAACATGCATCTCCATCAGAAAAAGCACTAAAACTTGGCCAGGAAATAATAGTCAGTGTCTCAGAAACCAGGGAAGTGACGGAATTGTACAAAAACAAGTGTGCTCCGCCCTGCCCCACATTCGCCAGCCCGCCCGCCACCCGCCGAGTGGTGTGCTTGCCTAGCCCTGCCGGGAGGATTATTACCCTAACCGAACCAAATCTAACTTCCTAACGGAGGGGCTTTTGCCCCCCTCGGCTCCCCAGCGAGATTGTGAACCTAACCGAACCTTAACCTAACCCCCTAAAGTGTTGGGGGGCCTCTAGAAGGGGAGGGTGTGTCTGTATGACTATTAGACAACTATATTATTTCTACAATATGTATATAAGTTTTAGAGGTTACGCAGAAGTGGATTAATACTACAGTATATTGAGCAAAAAATAATATAGAAAACGTATGTGGTAACGGCAGTAGCGACCGCGCAGTTTCTCGTCCATTATAACCAGCCATTCAGTTGCGTAAACCAAAAATATAACTTATTTTTGTATAATAATTGCTAGGTTAGGTTACGTTTAGGTTCGGTTAGGTTAGATTTAGGTTTAGTTAAGGTTATGTTAGGCTTATAATAGGTTTGATATATATAGATAGTATATAATATATATATATATATATATACTATATCAATATAAAGAATATATAATACAAGGTGTATATAAATAGTCATCAATAAAATATTTATATTTATGTAGAACTATTATATATATTATGCATTTTCCATCTTCCAGAAAGATATTACATTGATTAACCATCAAAACTTTAATTCGATAAGTTGTAACTTATGATTCTCTTCCGTTTGTTTTGTATCGTAATTGTAATAATTCTTTCGTTTTTAAAATCAATCATATTTAAATGCTGTAATCATAATCGATTGGATTACAAGAGTAGTCACCCCATGCTGGTTAGAAATACACCTTATGATGAGAATGAAACGTTCAGAATATACTTAAAACTACCGATCGTGTATTGGTTGTAACTGCTTTTATACCCTTTCTGTGTATAAACTTGAATGAAACCCTGGATCAGCAGATACATAGACAGGACCACACCAGTATACCTGAGGCCCTGTATGCTACTCCTAGGGCAACACACACACACACACACACACACACAAGTACAGTACTTCCCTATTGTAGAGGATTGAGTATTGTAGGAGAGTATTGGTTGAAACTTATTTACCCAGAATAGTATTGTTTTGTAATTTTTTTTTTATATGATACTATTTCAACAGGAGTATAGATCTGATTGGAGTGTAGCCGTTAAGAAAGGGGCGTTTGTGTACCATGAAGATACTAACACCATGACTACCGTGACACCAAGACCAAGATTACTACCATGACACCAAGATGACCTCTGCCAACCTTCCTCACCAGGCAAGTGTTCTAGGCAGTGTTACCGTAACCAATGACCTGGTGAGTGTGTTCAGCCATTGGCCTCACGCATACATATACAGTAGTGTTAGGAATATGTAACAGTTTTAGGCCTCTCACTTACCAAATATTTTTTTTAAGAAGTGGTTCTGTATGATGAACTGTTTTGGCCAATATATTGCAGAGGACTTATTTATTTTATTTATGAGTAATACTTGACTACATGAGAATGCAATCACTATGGACATTGAGATGATTGAAGGAGCTGAGTGCAGTGCTGAGGGTAAAGAGATTGAGGTGGTTTGGGCACGTGAAGAGGAGAGAAGGTGGTGAGGCACTGGGGAGAGCTGTTAGAGTGGAAGTGCCAGGTCGCCGTCCACCGGGCAGGCCAAGGTTTTTCAGTTTAGGTCTTTCAGTTTGCCGATATACTATTTGTCCATTAGGTGTTGCTGCCTGATGACTGGCTGGGAAATATATCACCTAAATAACAGAGGGATGTCATATATTTCCATGCCTTTAATAGTTAGAAATTTATAGTAAAAATAGAATAATTAGATATATGAAGGTTTTTTCCTCTCGTCTTTTTCCAAAACCGTTAATCAAACATGAACATTTATTCTACAAATCCATTTACAAATAAGATCCAAAACTTTTGTTCCTAATAATTTTCACTTCTCTGTGACGGAAATATATTTCATATTTACAGCTGAGAAAAATAGCCGGGGAATGTTGACTAACACGTTTTTACTGTGTAACTATCAGTCCCAGGGGAAATTTGTATAGAAACAAAGTTGTTAGGCTTGATGAGTTCTATCCGATGTTGCATTCAGTATGCCATTAACTCTTGTACTTACGGGGAACATTTTTGTTTTATGAAAAATAGAAAAATGCCATTTTCTTGATAATTTACTTACCAAGTATATTTTACCCTAGATCAAGAGAAAGGTCTTTGCCTGCTCTATCTTTACTATTCTATACAATTATTACAGAAATATCAGTTTGCAAGTTATTTAAGAAAATATGAATTTTTACCAAAATTCTAAGGTATTCTTGTCTCCCCCGCAGATTTTGATGAAAATTTAGAGATCGTAGAATCTCATGAAAATTTATTCACAGGTTTGTGGCAAGCTGAACACGACTGTAGAGTTAATTGTATAATTACAAATCTAAATCCTATTTCAGCCTATGGTTCCTTATGCAGCCAATGGGAATAACCATGACATCCCTGTTACTGGGTGAGGCTGGTCTCCTACCTCAAATATACATAAAAATTACCCCTGAAACACACACACAATAAGTCAAATGAGGGTCACATAGTTTCCTTGTGTGTGTATAACTGCTACACAATAAGTCAAATGAGGGTCACATAGTTTCCTTGTGTGTGTATAACTGCTACACAATAAGTCAAATGAGGGTCACATAGTTCCTTGTGTGTGTATAACTGCTACACAATAAGTCAATGAGGTCACATAGTTCCTTGTGTGTGTATAACTGCTACACAATAAGTCAAATGAGGGTCACATAGTTCCTTGTGTGTGTATAACTGCTACACAATAAGTCAAATGAGGGTCACATAGTTCCTTGTGTGTGTATAACTGCTACACAATAAGTCAAATGAGGGTCACATAGTTCCTTGTGTATGTACAACTGCTACACAATAAGTCAAATGAGGGTCACATAGTTCCTTGTGTGTGTATAACTGCTACACAATAAGTCAAATGAGGGTCACATAGTTCCTTGTGTGTGTATAACTGCTACACAATAAGTCAAATGAGGGTCACATAGTTCCTTGTGTGTGTATAACTGCTACACAATAAGTCAAATGAGGGTCACATAGTTTCCTTGTGTGTGTATAACTGCTACACAATAAGTCAAATGAGGGTCACATAGTTTCCTTGTGTATGTACAACGCGCTGCCGCGTGTCTATACAATCACCGTGAATACAGCCGCAGTGCCTGTAGCCAAGGCATGGAAGGCTGTGTGTCCAGCCAGGCCACAGCAACACACGGCTGACCGTCCAGCCGTCTGTGTAGTCACGGGCTAAAGGGGAAATTGACCTGTAAAAAGTGATAAGGAGAATATGAAAACCAGAATAATTTAGGTATTCAAGGAAGGGTTGTGCAGCTTTGAGGAAGAAATTGGTTGGATACAGCCACAGGGGATGCGTATCTTTACTTGTGAAAGGAGATTGAAGCTATTAAAGTTACACTCACTAGAGAGGTGTACAGTAAGGGGTGATCTGATAGAAGTTTTTAAGAGGTTAAAGAGATATAATATAGAAGTAACAAGAAGTCGTCAGGTGGTCAGTGCGTCAGGTGGTCAGTGCGTCAGGTGGTCAGTGCGGAGTCAGTAGGGAGCTTTAAAAGGAGGCTGGATAAATTCATGAATGGGGATGAAAGGCAGATGTAGGTAGTGTTAAGTAACAGGAACTACCACGTGTAGGTCTCACGGTCTCTTGTAGCTTCCTTATTTTCTTATGTTCTTAAGTAACGGATTCAAACTGGAAAA
The DNA here is from genome assembly GCA_016584305.1 of Chionoecetes opilio. Lineage (NCBI taxonomy): Eukaryota > Metazoa > Arthropoda > Malacostraca > Decapoda > Majidae > Chionoecetes > Chionoecetes opilio. The sequence goes on along the minus strand of JACEEZ010023452.1, from coordinate 425,216 downwards.
GCGTAGATTTGATAAAGAAATAAGGAGAAACTGGTTCACAAATAGGGTGGTGGATGATTGGAATAGACTCAGTCGTCAGGTGGTTAGTGCAGATTCATGGAGTTTCAAAAGGAGGCTAGACAGCTTTATGGATGGCCCGGATGGGGATGAAAGTTGGATGTAGGTAGTGTTAAATAACAGGAACTACCATGTGTAGGTCTCACGGCCTCTTGTAGCTTCCTTATGTTCATATGTTCCCATAGATATAGATATATATAAGTTGGTGTCTGGGGAATGGAAGGTAATGTACATACGCCGTACTCTTCTTCTCATGACTTGCATCGCTTTTGTTCTTTCACTAGACATTGAAACTTTTCAGAGTGGTTGGGTTAAGTTAGGAAGTTATGACCTCCTAACATTAGTAGTAATGTCATGTTAGAGCTGAGTGTAGGAAAGACAATGAATGTTTGGTGAAGGAGTGGTACAACATTTCTCCTATATTTTATTAGAGTGGTGGTGGTGGTGGTGGTGGACAGACCCAGGCAGCAGCAGCAGCAGTATAAGGAGTATGAGGGGCAAGGCAGCACACCACACCAACCATTATTGCCATCTGTATGCAAGTAAGCTAGATTTTTGTTATTGTAATGTATTACGTGTGTAAGGTAAAAGAATGCTAATACAATAAACCCTTCAGGCTCGCGGATTTGATTACTCGCGGCTTTTCAACCCTTGGGATAAATAATAATAAATACAGGTAATTAAATATAATTTTAAAATACGAAAAGTATTTTTCATAAAAACTACTGTGCATGCCTCTTCAGTGGCACATAAAAGTCTGTAGTGATGCTAAAATTCGCAATATATGGCGCCTGGCGACATTAGTGCAGTGGCGAGTGACTGGCGACTAGTGTTATCTACGGACCACGGTAGCCACACACTGGTGGGCTGAGCGCTGCGTGCACACCTCACCTTCCTCAAGCCACCACCAGACCAGACACAATAGTGAACATTTAAGCAGTGGCAACCCCATCACCCTAAAACACAGAGGAGCACTGGAGCAAGCTGGTGTGGTGGACAATCTGGCCGTGGTGAGAGGCATAGCTTTGTGCCAGCCACCCCAACACAACACACCCTAACACACCCTCACCGTTGGCCCACAGCGATCCACGGGGGTTCAGCGTCCACTTCCTCCTCCTTCTGGGCTCAGCCATAGGCCTAGCCATGGTGGTGGTGGCGGGGAGGAATAGGGGTGTGATGTAACCCTGGCAGCGGCTACACGTGTGTCGCGGCCTCAGTCAGCTGTTATGGGTTGTTGCTGATGATGACAGTGTTCAGTTCAGTTGTTAGTAGTCTGGCCTTTTTTATCGGCACTCCCTGATGTGATGTTTGATGTTTGAGAAATTTTGTCAGTTATCGACGCAGCTGAGATGGATCTCCACTGTAATCAGACAGCTCTCTCTCAGACTACCCCTAGAGAGCTGTCTGCTAGTGCTTATAGTGTTAGGGGAAGCCAGCACCCCGGGAGGCGGGTCACAAACCCCCGGCTAACACCCGGTACCTATTCACTGCTGGGTGGACAGGGGCTCGGGTTTTAAGGAAACAGCCCAACTGTATCATTATCATTATCATTCAAGCAACAAAATCCATTTTCTTTATACCGTAAGCCTATTTTCGGGGCGGGAGGGGTAACTAATGTCATGCTCGCGGATTTACGATACTCGCGGGTGTCTCTGTTCCCTAACCCCCGCGAGCATGAAGGGTTTATTGTGTGTTAACAAAATGTCCTTTACTCTGATATACAGTACACACACGCACACACAGATTATAACCTCCCCCCCCTTTGTCTCTTCTATTTCCCCCCGACTCTGTTTGTTTGTTTGTTTGTTTAGAGGATAATTCCTCAGAGCCATAGTGATCTACCGCTGCAGCTTAGTGTTGGCCGAAGCCACCACCCCGGGAGGGGGGTCACAAACCCCCGGCTAACACCCGGTACCCATTCACTGCTGGGTGGACAGGGGCTCGGGTTTTAAGAAAGACCACCCATCTATCTTCGCAACGCCCGGGGATCGAACCCGGGACTTCTCGGTTGTGAGCCGAGCGTGCTGACCACTACACTACGGAGTACCCGTACTCTAACACGATACTGTATTCAGTTTGGCAAGACCACTCACGATAGCTCAATCCAGGTGATTCCACTTCCGCGGCGGGCTGGGTAGCCGAGATACTTGATATCAGCGAGCATTTTATGTTGACTAGTATTTAATATGACAGGTTACATACTCATCCCGCTCGGAGCTACCCAGCCCGCCGGGGAAAGTGGAGTCGCCGGGACTCGGCCATCGTGAGTGTCCTTGCCCAAATTAATACAGTATAGTGAGTATAATCCATGCTTTATATCAGGGGGGTCCAACTTCTTCAACACCGCAGACCACTAACTTGTAGGTCAAGAGCCATCAAATATATTGGATATATACATACGCTGCAAAGAACTTTTGTAACCAAAAGTTCTTAGCAGCATCTACACAATAGATAAAGAAATGAAACGTGTACAGATGTGGCGGAGACCTTTTGTTTTTGAGACTCATTACAGTTTCATAAGAGGGAAACAAAAGTAAACATTACTGAGTCACTATTGTATAGTCAGCATCTGTTGTGTATCCCATGAGGCCTGCCTCTAAGTAGTCACAGGTGCCAGGGATCACCAGGATATTAATAGACAACTTCCACATACTCAAAATTGTCATTTTCTTAAACCATTTTTCTTGGATAGTGACTAATGAATGAAGCTTGGTGGTGGTAACATTGGTATATTATCTGATAGTCTAATTTTTTTTTACTTTTACAGGCGGGTTGTAGTGAATGATGAGTGGCATAGCGGACGTGAGAACACCACGGGTGCATCGGGAGCCTGATAACTTTCCTCGGTGTCCTGCAGCACAAGGTGGGTGTGGGTAAGTCAGGGGGAACAATGTACAGTTCTCTAGTTAGTCACTGGGTTCAGAATTTGTAGTGACAGGTAGAACAAACATTTAGTTAAAGGGGTTCCCAATGTTGTCAATATCGACCCCCAGGGGTTGATAAATGCCTTGGGCGTCTAGAGGGGGTCAATAAATGCTTGGCTGGTCAGTGGCTTGATGAATAACAGAAAATTTAAAAAATGCAATTTAGATAGTATTTGTTTTGTAGTATTTCTAATATTATTGTACCTTTGTTTTTGTTTTTTGTTTTTTAGTAGTAGCAGTAGTAATATTAGTAGTGGAAGTAGTATTGTTGTGCACCCTATAGCCATTAGCAGAGTGGGGCTAATTGACTTTTTGTGAGACCAAACTTACCTTTTCACTATAGAGCACACAGTTCCACAAGGATGACCTTTTCACTATAGAGCACACAGTTCCACAAGGATGACCTTTTCACTATAGAGCACACAGTTCCACAAGGATGACCTTCTCACTATAGAGCACACAGTTCCACAAGGATGACCTTTTCACTATAGAGCACACAGTTCCACAAGGATGACCTTTTCACTATAGAGCACACAGTTCCACAAGGATGAAGGTCTACTTTGAAGAAAAAAATGGTAGTAGCAACTGTATTTACTTTTTATTTATTAATAGTTGTATTTACTTTTTATTTAATTTATGTAATTGTAATAAATGCTTGGGGATCGATAATTATAATCGAACAGAAATTTCCTGAAGGGGTTGATGGACTGAAAAGTTTGGGGACCCCTGATTTAGTTTATTAAGGGATGTAATATTTCAGGACCAGCTTCAGTGGCTCTTTAATATAGACATTAGGACATAACTAAATGGCGCAAACTGTTAGATTAAAGAGAGGAAACTTAAAAAGGTCACATGTCAGGGCTTTTAATTCCATATCAAACATTAAGGATGCCTTAGTAATGTCGCCTCCGTGGTGTAGTGGCTAGCGCGCCGAGCTACGAATCTGCGGGTCCTGGTTCGAATCCGGGCCAGGGCAAGTTGGCGGCCAGCCCAGCCAGCTGCTCATCTATCTTTCCTTTCGGGGTCGATAAATGGGTAACTGTGGTAACCTGGATGTCACACTAGCCCTGTGTCCCAGGGTAACGGTTCTCATCCACCACAGGCTTAAAGCGACGGATATGAGCACCGAGGCCACGCACAGCATGGCGTATGCCCCCATCTTTACCTTGCCTTACCTTTGTAATGTATGTTTCAGAGTTATTTCCCTGTTTAGTCTGTATGTGAGCAGCGTAATAATGATGTGCCGATACATTAAGAACTTGCATACAATGAAGATTAACCCAGATAATAGAACTTAATAATAATAGAACAATGACTAGGTTTTAGCGTGAATTTAACCTAATTTTTTCCACCCAAATTTTTTTAATTTTTACAGATAGGCTTGATTTGAGACTCATTCACTGTTTTCAAATGAGGCTGTTATTTAATCGCTATAGATGCCAGTGATCGCCAGGATACTGAGGAAACTTGTGGTCAACTTCCTCCTGCCCGTAACACTCCAATAGTTTCTTAAATAATTTTTGGGTTAATGAATTATGCTTGGTGGTAAAGTTTGTATATTATCTGATAGTTCAACTGATTTTATATGTAGGTGGTACTGAATTATGAGTGGCATATCAGATACAAGAGGTTATGAGAGCAGCACTGGTGAAAGTGGAGTTTAATCATTATCACAGGTGTCTTGTAGCATACTAGAATGTGCAAAATTTCTTGTGAAAATTATTACTCGTTTCAGCAGTGATGCTCTCGCGAGCCCTTATATCAGATGTGCCACCCATCATAGCTCAGTACATCTTAGTACATGTAAAAACAGTTGAACTATCAGATAATAACGTACGTACGAACGTTATCACCAAACTTAATTCATCAGTCACTACCACAAATTATTTAAGAGAATACTGGAGTGTTACGGCCAGGAGGGAGTTGACCACAAATCTAGCAGATATCCTGGCAATCACTGACATTACTGTAGTAACAGACTTCATTGAACAACAACAGTAAATGAGTTCTCTTGTTTATTCTGGGGATGCAAATAATCATGTCCTAGTTTCAAAGACACAGGGAATATTTGTAATACCTCTCGGTGGGTGTTATTAAATTTATTGTAAAAAAAAATTTTAAACAAAATAAAGTTGGAATAGATGATGTACAGAGTAAGGATGTACAGAGTAAGGCAACAGGATTTTGTTCAGAAAATTTATTGTAAAAAAAAAAAAAAATTAAAATTAAACAAAATAAAGTTGGAAGAGTCTCTCGAACTCTTATAAACCCACTGCTCATTAACTGGAAAAATAGCCAGTGCGTGAGACGAGTCTGGAAGGTGGCCCCTCCACGCCAGGGAATGGAGGGAGCACCGGATGTTGAGTGTGTGGGTGGCGGTGATGAGAACACCTGCCACGAACTCCTCCACACACACCAGCTTCTGTGACGTCCTCGGCACGGTGGTAGACGGCCGCTTCCAAGACTGCCACACACAAGGCATCCTCTGTGAAGGCCGTAGTAGTGCTTGCCTACCAGTCCATCCATAATCTGAAATAATATGATTTTGTTTAAAATAAAATACAGCAAGTGGCACACTAATTCCTCCACACATTTTGGCTGCAATATTTCCATCTGGTGTATTGTAATTAAGACATCTGAGATGTCTAAGAAAATTACTCAAAAAACTTTTTTAAGTATATAATTTCTCCTACAAATGTAGAAAATAGTTCTTTGATATCTCTTATAAACATGTACCGTAGAAGGGGATGAGCTGGTGGCTAAATGACGAGTACCAAGGCAAAATGAGATCTAGCTAGAATGGTGAGTGTTTGGTGGAAGTCTCTGTGCTGAAAGCCAGGATAAAGAAAAGTTGTCAATTCTGTGAATGGGAAACAATTTCAATGTGAATTGACTAAGCAAGGCTTGAGTAATGGATACAAGATCATTGGTAAACTATTTCGGTCACATGGAGCAGAACATTTTTCTTTAATAATAGTTGTTACTATTTTGAACACTTGCAGGTAATTAATAGTAACACGGTTGAGACGTTAAAGAACAGACTAGATAAATACTTTGGATCGAAGCAAGTTGGGCAGCTGAAGCTGTGTAAAAAAATCATTCCAGTTTTTAGCTTTAGATTATGTCCCTTCCAACCTTTCTCAAATTGCATGGCAGCTTTATAATGTTACATGGTGGGTTTTTTTACCTTGCCGGCCTCAGTTGTCGCCTCCGTGGTGTAATGGCTAGCGTGCCTGGCTACGAATCTGCGGGGCCTGGTTCGATCTCGGGCAAGGGCAAGTCGGCGACCAGCCCATCCAGCTATTCATCCTCCCTTTCGGGGTTGATAAATGGGTACCTGGGGAAGGTAACTGTGGTAACCTGGATGTCACACTAGCCATGAGGCCACGCAAAGCATAGCCTAGGCCCCATCTTTACCTGACTGCAGTTGGAGGCACATCCTACATAGCTAGTCGTTAATCTCAGACACGTAAAAGCTATAGGATAGCAAATGGTCACAAGCTGCCTCGTTTGGCCCAGTGGTGATGTCAGTCTTGTTTTTCCTTTGTATGCACATTTGGCCTTCAATATCTGTATCTGGTGTCTTGTAATAATGAAATGTTCTATAAAGAATAAATTTCAATAAAAAAATCAAACTACTATAGTTTCTCATTCACTTCTGTGTGAGAAAGACTGCGATGAAAATGTGGATAAAGTGGCGGGTAATGGAGAGTACATGGAGTGTGTTTGGTCACTTTGGTGGATAAGCCCAAGATGATCTACCAATATACATGGAGAAGAGCTGTAAAAGATGAACAAGAGAGATTGATTGACTGAATAAATGGCTGAAAGCAGATATAATGGGTTGCAAAAGTTGAGGCATGTGTGAGGAATCTGACCATTATGTCGTGCTAATGAAAATAAAAATGACAAATGAAAGTTTATAAAGAGTATGAATGGAGAGAAAGAGGCTTGAGAGAAAGCATGTGAATAGAGATGCAAAAGCAGAGATTTTTGAGACCTTCAAAAAGATACTGTTGGGTAAAGTAGAAGTTAAGTAATTTTATTGCAATCACATAATCATAAAGACCAGAGTTGATTAAAAAAGATAAAAGTTCAGGTACGGAAAGTAACTGGTGTAACGAAGGGTGTGTTGGGGTGAAGGTGGAGAAGACTAATTGCATAGTGGACAACGAATTGCATAGTGGACGGAGATGGTTAAGGAAGGGGGTGAAAGAAAAGAGATCCTTACAGGGCACTAGATTCTAGAGGGAATGAGAAATAAAATTGAAAATATTGAATGCAAGACGTGTGAAACATGGTAGAGAAGAGTTTTGACTGGTCCAATAGGAACAAGATATTCAGCAATAACAAGTATCAATGCTGTTATTAAAACTTATGCTAGCAAGTTACCCTCAATACACAATCTTGAAAAGTAGAAGAGGTGCATTACAATTTCATTAAACTCTTGATATCTAAGTTGTCAATATGGAGTGTTGTTATGTGTAAGGGAAGACTTGTATTTGTGGTGGTTTGTATATTGAGGATGGTGGTGGTGGTGGTAGTGGTAGTATGTGGAGGAAGGTGAAGTTGCTGCACATGAGGTGGTAATGATGGCTGTGAAATATGTACTAAAGTGGTTGTATGGCATGTGTTTGTAGTCGTGCCAGTTGTAATGTGTGAATGGTGGATACCTGAAGAGTAATGACAGGTATGAAGGATGGAGTTTGTTGGTGGTGCTTGCTATGTGGAAGGATGGTGATGAGGCTACATTACCTGATGCTGGTGATGTGATGGTCTGGTTTTCCCCAATTCCTCCAAAAGTAGCAATGTTAAAGGATGTATTGGGCTATCAACTGTCTTGGTAGCTGGTGGTATGTGGCAGTGGAGACCCTGGAGACCCATAAACTTTGTGCCTATAGCGCCTGTAGGCAGTGGTGACCCAGGGCTCGGATGGTAGGCTCTGGAGGTTCACTTGAGGGCTGTGATGGTTGGCCCTCGCCCGTTGTGGCGCAGGCAGGATTCTTATAGTGACGCCTGTGATTAGAGGCTCATGCCGCCCCCCTGTGTCCTCCAATGCACTCGCAATCGAAGGTAGAGTTGATGGGCAGGGCATGTGGGTGTTCTTAGGCCACTTGACGGTGCAGAAAGGTTTTGCTTTTCTTCGGGGATCAAAGGGGACAAAGACCGAGCCCCTCATAAGCGCCGTCCCGTCACTAACCCAGGTAGAGGAAACAGCAGAATGGAAGCTGCCCCTAAAACCTGCACCGTCTATTGACCGGTGAAGAGTCACTCCACCTCTTCTGCTCCTCTCTCCTCCTAATGAGGGGAGTTGTCTCTGACGCCTCAGCTCTCTCCATCAAAACATGCCTGACCGCCGGGTCTGCGGACACCGACAGTCGGTCCAATAAGTCATCCTTCAGTCTCTGGACACATGTGCACAACGCAAGCACTCCTAGACCACCCTATCATGGGCGCATGATAATATCCTAAGACGGTATCATGCGGGAGGTGGAGCCCCTTCCGGAGAAACTTGCGTGCCTCACGGTCCATCCTCTGTAGTGTGCCCTTATTGGCTTTACTGTGTAGTAATGGGTAGAGCTGCTGCAGAAGCAGAACGTTAATCAACATCCATAGCTTTTGCTGAGGTTTAGCTGGTGACCTCTGTAAACGGCCTAGGCCACTGATGTACTTGGCCAGTAACAGTGAGGGGTTCCCGGCCCAGGATGCCCCCACCTGAACTCCCAAATAGGTATAAAACTTTTTCGGAGTCACTGCCCTTATGGCCTGGCCATCTACATGGATTTGACGGTGGTCACTCACCCAGGTCTTCTTGCGCACGTCTGCAATTACCCCCAGGGTTGCACACTTGGCTATCCCAATCTCTAGACCTATAGTCTCGGCCGCTCGGACCAGAGCGGCAACAGAGTTCTGTAGGCCCACGAAAGAGGTCGCCAGTAATACAACGTCGTCGGTGAAGGCCAGGTACCTGATTTTTGAACCCCCGACCATAACACCGACTTCCGTAGGTAATGCGTCTAGTGCGCAGTCTAGACTGATGTTGAATAGTGACGAGGACAATGGATCCCCTTGTACTACCCCCCGCCTGATGTTGGTGGGGGGGGGGGCATCTCCCACAACCGTGTGAGCTCTCGTAAATTCTTGCCACGTAGTTGGAAAATTGACCCCCCAGCCCCCATCGCTCGCAAGCTCTAACGAGGGCGGGGTGTGCCACTGAGTCGAAGACCTTCTTGAAGTCAATGAGGCTCTGAGGGGAGTACTGGGCCTTTTCAATGGCCGTGGCAACCAACAACAGGTTGGCTGCACAGCCCTCCTCCTTCCTGAACCCCTTTTGACCCAGTGGGAGGGGAGCCAACGTGGCTATCCTCCCAGCTAACACCCGATGGAGGGTTCGGGTGATCACCGGAAGGATTGTCAATGGCCTAAAGTCACTTGGCCTTTTTGGGTCGTCAACCTTAGCCAAAAGAGTGGTCCGGCCTTTCACCCACTCCCCAGGAAGGTCTCCCAGCCCTAGCACTGAGTTTAACAAAAACTGCAGCTTCTCCAGCCCCAGGACCTTCAAGTCGTCTAGGACTACCGTCAGGTCCCGAAGCCTAAGTCACTTTGGTTCTCCTCAGTGCCTCCGCTAACTCTTCCAAAGTCACCTGGGCCATCACCAGATGTCCCATGGCGGGCAACTTCGGTGTCATCAGCGGGTGATGGTCTGGGCTGGGCCTGGAGAGGATGCCCTTCCCAAAAGCCAGAGTTTCCTCGGGAATGATGTCCTTCCCTGCGAGTAAATCGCGGCCTGTGACCACCCTCCTGGCCACATCACCGCGATCTCTCTTCCAGGATCTCTGGATAGCCCGGTACTCTTGCTGCCTGCGGTGCCTGTTGTTCATGGGCTGACAAACCCTTTCTGGCCCCCTTGCTCGGTGTTCAGCTCGGGGGGGCACCGCAGACCATAATTCCAATAAAAAGTTGACCACCTCCGTACTCTCTGGGACCAGCACTCCCAGTAAGTCTGCTTGGGACTGCAGCTCCTCGCGAAGGCCAGCCCTCACTCGAAGCTCGTCCGGCAGTCTTCCTGGTCCTGGTGCCTGTTCACCAGCAGCTTCTGATGGATCGGCCGCCTCCATCTCTGCCTCCGGGTTCTCTTCTTGGGGAGAAGGGGGCCCTAAGGCTGGGACGGGAGGAAAGGGTGGGATGTCCCTTGCTCCCTCAGGTCAGTCAATCTGAGGAGCCTCAGGCAGGTTCTGAGATTCCGGCGGTGGATCAGCCCTATCCTCCACCGGATCCCTGGCAACCAGCTCCTTGTAGGCTGGCTCCCCCTCTTACCTTTGATGCCCTCTATAGTTCGATGGGGCAAGACATCCCTGAGAATGGCCGCATTAATAGTATAGAGGCTCCGGTGGGACCTTTCTTAGGTAGCCATCAAGGCCACTTCCTCTGGGTCCCACCTGGCTTTGGGGCGACTGGTCAACCTCGCTGCCCTTTCCTCGTAAAGGTTTCTGCGTGAGCAAGTCTCTCGTGGACCCGTCTCCCCCTGTAGTCGGCGAAGACGTTCCTGCACTTCGGGCAGCGTGGGCTCCGATCCAGTGCGGCAGCGGCGTCCGCCATCTTTTGGATGGGGCGACTGGTAGGTGTAGTCACCCGCTGTATCTCAGCCGAACGCATACTTTCGGCTTAAGGTGTTTTGCAATTTAGTATACTCACTTAAGCGCGGGCAACCTCCGTGGGCGGGACACGGAGGCGTACAGTGCCAGCGGGACGGCGAGGACGTATTGCAAAACTTAGCAACCAGTCATAAGAGTCATAGTTACTCCCGCCATCTAACCTGCAAAAACATCAAGCATTATAATCCTGAAGTCAAAGGTAATACAGGAACAATAGTTGTAAAAGAGCGGTGAAAGTACGCTACTCATAAGAGGAACCGTGGTCATTTCATACGATTATGAATAACGCTACTAAATGTCCAAACTAGTTATTCATTAAGTAATTTAAAAGAATTTGAGGGCATGGAGGGGGCATTAACAGGAACTACCACGTGTAGGTCTCGCGGCCTCTTGTAGCTTCCTTGTTTTCCTTTGTTCTTAAGACATTGCTCAGCGTGTGCCTCTCTACAACCCCCGAATTGGTCATTACATCAATACAACCATGTGTATAATCAGTGGCGCTCGTGATAAAATACAATGGAGGGACTGCAAGCTTCACACAACAGTAAGATACACAAATTTTACCAAATCAAGTATGAGTTGTAGTTGATGTTCACGGATTTCAGGGCATGGTAGTAGTGGTGGTGGTAGAAGGGATGGTGGGGGTGGTAGTGTTAGTGGTAGAAGGGATGGCTGAGGTGGTGATGGTAGAATTACAGTATTACTTGAAAATAAAGTCGGTACCGCTTGATTTCAGTCTTTTAATTTAGTGTCAGCTGGGATAAGTTGGTGTTTTGCAAAATACTTCACTGGATTTTCCATCGTCATAGGGTAATTAAAGAAAGCACGATTTAACCACACCGTCTATATGCACTGTAAACACGAGAGGGACGAGACTTAGGCGGCGTCACACTAGCACTTTTTCCGTCTAGTTAGAAGATTTCCGTTGGTTTTTTCTCGTTCTGTAGTTTTTCTGTCTGAATCAGTCAGTCTGAGTCAGACGATCATGATCGTCTTCATATGGAAAGTTGAAGAAGACTTTCAGTCAAATCAAAATCCATAGTGATTACTTTAAAGATATTCGATATAAATAAGTAATTTTTTGCAAATTATAATTCAATACATTTGAAAGTATTAAAAATATTCAAGTGACTATTGTACATATAGATACATTTAAACGCCGGTTCTATATAACGGCCAACAGTCTCTCGCATGACTCGATTGTTGTTGTTGTTCTTCTTGTAACCTTTTCTGCTTATTATCGCTTTGTAGGTCGTCTGTCAAGCTTGTTGCGTTTCTTTTTCAAGACACACTCAAAATTTTTCTTTCACTCTTCAAGACTTCAACTTAAGATTATAGACTAAATGCTGTGGACACGTAGCTCAGAAGAATTTCTCGTTGAATGCATACGCGTGGCCACCCTTGTCTCTGGGACCACAGATCAGAGTACACCAAGAAGGCCTCGATATTCTAGGTCTTATCTAGGTCGATATTAGGTCTACTATTGATAAATAATACACATAATTAAGTGTACACCAGCATTGGCTTGCCCTGGCGTCGGAGCCATGTTTGTTTACAGTAGAAGGAACAGCTGACTGGTAGTGCAGGCGAACGATTGTGTGTGTGTGACGGCTTGCAGTCAGAAAATTGTTAGTTATTAGAAAGTTCAGACGGAAAAAGTGCTAGTGTGACGCCGCCTTTAGCTGCCTCGGCTGCAGCTCAATGTTTTCACAAGTGGCGCGGCGGCGGCGCAGACAGAATCGTACAGCAAAATTTAAAGTAACTTAAATTTTGGTCTGGTTTTAATGAAAATTCTCTTAGTAACGTATTGAAAATAATTGAATAACATATTACTTTTTATTATGATATATTTGTTAGTAGTGTATCAATTCTGCTGTGTCTCTAAAGACATCATACACCTGGCAGTGAGTGTCTGGGGGTGCTGCAGCTCTGCAGCCCTATGCCACGAGCCGCCACTAATAATTATTCAGTATAATTATCATTGTTTTTATACCACACATCCAATTCGGGTGGTGTGACTAAGGGATGGGATTAGCAAAAGGTGTTATCTCATTCTAACATAAATAAATTGTCTTATAAGCCTTGAATATGTATTCAGAATATAACGCAATCTTTAAGAATGATTTGAATTGTCGGAGACAGAGAATTATGATTTTGTGTATACTTGTATATTGTATTGAAATAAAGGTGTCAGTATGTGAATAGCGTTTTCATGATAGTATATTTTGCTGTAGCCACACCTAACAAAAACTGTATGCTATTTACTGCCTTATGGAAAAAGACATAAATAATGCCTGTATATCTAGAACTATATTCTAGTCAGTATATACTCTGCATTCCCTCTAGTACACAGACCACATAACACATAATAGGACCCCCGCAGGAGCACAGATTAACAAGTGGAGATCAGTAATCACTCAAACCTGCATGATGACCCAGCTAGTTAACACAATAGACCACGGTGCCACCCACAACTCAGGGACTGACTTAGTAGTGCTTAAAGGATAATATATAAGTCTGAACCACAATCACAAACCAATGGGAGTTTGAAAAATAGTAGGTAATAAATAACTAATAGGTAAACTCGGGTACGATAATTATCAAACTTACACACCTGAACCCAGTAAAAACCAATGTGTCGGTGAAAGAAAACAGCTACGATTTTTTTTTCAGCCCAGCAGATCAAAGTAATCGCTTCAGGGCTACATGACAAGCTTTCTCTACCTCTGATTGTGGAGAACTGCCCTGGCATTCCCTTCTCCCACCCCCTAAAATAGAGATGTGGGTGTAGGTGGTCCTCATTCTGTACCAAAGACTATACAAGGGTAAATAATGACAGTGTTAGTGGTCATAACGTATTTGTGGAGGAAGGAGGAAGTTAGGCTGCATCTGAGGTGGTAATGACTTGTGAAATATGTAGGCCTACTCAAGTTGTTGTGATGCGAGTCGTGGATGTTGTGTCGTGTTATCGTGTATTTATCGTGTTATGTGTGGAATATAGATAACTGAAGAGTGGCGACAAGTGTGAAGAAGGAGGGTGGATGTGTGTGATATGGTGATACCTGTCGTTAGTGTGATGACAGTTGTTTCCCAATTCCTCTGATGGTAGCAGTGTTGCGGGATGTCAACGGTCTTCATAGGGTGGTGGCATGTAGTAGCGGCAGCCCATCAATCTGCAACACAACAAGCATTATAATCCTGGAGTCAAGAGGTGGTAGATAAGAACATAAACCACAAGGAAGTTACACGAGGCCGATAGACCTACAAATGGTAGTTCCTATACAGGCATCCATCAGTGGCAGGTATCTATCGGAGAGCACTATGGCAAGCGAAGGTGCCATTTACAAACCAGGGGCATTTTGATGCCACACAGAAAAATATAGGGGCATATGCCCCTATATTTTTCTATACGTCTGTCACAGGTCCAAGCAGATTACGGCAGCTATGGCCAGTGGGGGAGCACCTGGAGGGCTCTGGATTCTCATGGGAGGGCACGCGACCCCCCGTAGCTCGAAACTGGCCGATCTGACGTTATAAAATGATAAGGTAGAAAGAAAACCGAGAAACAGCCATTACTTTGCAGGTAGGACTAAATAACCTCAAATCACACGCAAGCTCTCATTCCCTGCCTCCCTCTCCCACTCAGTGGCGTCGCCAGGAAATCATGACAAGAGGTGACCAATGCTGGACACAGATATAGTGTGGGCCCTGTGGGGTGGTCATGGCAAAGCCCTCAAAAAAATGGTTGGATTTTCATTAGACCTCTGACTTAAACCTTGGGTGGCAAATGAGAGTTCAGGGGTGGTCGGGCCACCCCTGGATCCGCCACTGCCCACTCATTCCTCTCTCATTCTCTCTCTCTCTCTACTACCTTACGCTGCAGAGATATGAAGAAAAGCAACAAAATAAAGCGTTGTTTGGCCAAAAATCGTCTTCCCAGCTGCCTGCACACGCGTCCTACCTCCTTGCCGGCTAGCTCTCGACTGTCGCTTGTACCGGATTACTCAAGGAACTCAACACTGCTTCGAAACACTAAAACCTTTCCCTTATTTCCTTCCCATCTTCTTACCTGTTGACCTTTGACCAATAATTCTTGACCTGTAACGTTATCTAAGTCTTAAATGGTAGCAAACGTGAGTTAGTAATAGTGTTGGTATAGTTTGTAGTATGTTTTTAAAGTTTATTATTGATAGGGTTCGTTAAGTGCTTCGAACTCGTTAATAACGTCGCAGAGGATTGTGGGTAGGATATCATTTTTTTTTTTTTTGCTACGTAGTTTGTGGGTTGTTAAAGAACTGGATTGCTTTGTTAGCAGTGGCGTGGCTAAGTGTCTATCAATGGGGGGGCACCTGGGGGGCACTAGGCAAGCGGGGCCATTATGATGTCACATAGAAGGGTATAAGGGCCTATTCTAAGATCAGATCAGTGGTGGGTATTAGCTACTGCATTATACAGAATACCCCAGCCATGGCCAGTGAGGGGGCACCGGATTTTCATGGGGGGACCCGTACCCCCCCCCCCCCGTAGCTACACCACTGATACCTACTAAATTAATCAATATGGTGTAAGTGGTTATATAAGAACATAAGAAAATAAGGAAGCTACAAGAGGCCGTGAGACCTACACGTAGTAGTTCTTGCTATTGACCTTAACGCCTGCTGCACGTCACAATGGTGCATCCTGCTTATTCATCAACACATCACCTGCTGCTGAGGGACTAGTTCTCCAATTACAGTTTGAAAATGCTACATGCAACAAAAGTCTGCACCAGTCACATGATCACATTGCATTGGCCGTGGGAGTCCAAATGAGAAAATTAATCACCATCCGGCACACTTAAGTACCAAGTATAATTACCTAATTTAGACACGGGGCACGCAATAATCACGGCGGAGGTCATATTTGCTCCTGGTGGTGAGGGATGACACCCACGTCTATCACACGATGACACAACATACCCCTGTCTCTGATTGTGGGGACCTTCCTTCCTTCCCGATCCCGGCTTTCCGCTAATTCCGCTACTCCCCCTCCCTCCCTCCCCAGGCCGCCCATCGGAGGGCCCAGGGCTGGTGGGGGAGGGCCTCGTGCCACCCTTAGTCTGCGCGCGCACCTGTAACTACCAATTCTTACCATATTCTCAACTTCTTTTTTACCAAATACTTCCTACATTTTTCATAAATATATACACTTTTTTCATCGATAACAATACTGCAACGCATTTTTCTTCGGGGTTTTCAACCTGGTTGTCCTTGGTAAACTGTAAACATCAAAAAGGAATTGATGACGTAATGCCACTTACGTCATAACGTTATTATATCTTGTCACCGATATTCGTAGGACGTAACACACGCTAATCTCTCCAGCACATCTCAAAATTAAGAAAAAAGTGAAAACTACTACTCCATCCAGAACACAGGTTGCCCAACGGTGAGGAAACCCGCCGTGGCAACCCCAAAGTACTCCACTACGGTAATTATGCTGAGCACCACTTGACAGCCACCACCTGCCTGCCTGCCTACCGCCTGCCCCGCCCACGACTTAAGGTCACGACCCCCGCGAGGTAACCCATTTACTGAGATGTGGAGAAATACACACACACACACACACACACACACACAAATGACATTCAGTTGTTGGTTGCATTTCACGACCACTGTGGGTCAGGGGTCAGTCATCCTGTGGTGCAAACCAGGTCACGGTGAACTTATGTCCCTTGCCTGCTGGGTTTTTGCCCGGGTGGGTAGGGGAGGGAAGGTCACGCCCCGAGACTGATGACTCCATGAAAGATCTGGTTTACCTGCGCTGACCTGAGAGGGAGTGACGATTGTTCGCCTGACCGCTGAAACGAAGGAGAGAAAGCCGACGAGACACCATCGCCGATATAATCTAATTTCCTTTATTTGTTGTTACCAGCAACACAACTTATAAGGTCATGCCTTGCACACGAGCAAAGGAGGGCGAGGACAGATGAAGGACAGGATGATATGCAGGATGAAGGAGGATAAATAAATGTTGGGAGGGAAGGATGGGTCGTTGATTTCCACCTGACCAACACTAATAGTATTGATATAATGAATTATGCCATTTTTTGTGTTCTTGAGCAACGTTGAAACATTTGTACTGACTTACCTTCCACGGGTACTATAGTCTATTCACTTAAGCTGGATTCTTGGGAGCTGCTCGATGCCTACCTGAGTATGTAAGGACGTCGCTGATTGGCTGAGGCTACCAAAATACCACCACCATCACCACCCAGCCCGCGTGCATCAGCCAATCAGCGACGTCCTTACATACTCGGGTAGGCATCGAGCAGCTCCCAAGAATCCAGCTTAAGTGAATAGACTATAGCTACCAATGACCAAGACAGCTGCCTCTCTATCATCATCTAACTATTGCCGCAGTGTTGAAAAACCCAACCACAAAATCATTTACGCTTCATCAGTATTTTTTCCCAAAGCAGACATGATTGTGTGATAACCTTTGAACCGTCTTATTGATTAGTTTTTCACTCAGATCACTTCTGTAATGGAGTAATAGTTCTGCCTCACTGCCTACGTCGTTCTGCAAGACCTGACTGACACTCATTCCTGTCACGGTGACGCCCCCCGCTGGTGCCCGCCGAGGCAGCGGGGCGTGGCGTCGCACTCATGGCGTCGGGGCTGAGGGACTTTTTGGATATAATTACATTACACACACAGCACACACACACACACACAACTCCAGATAAGCTTATATGCAGGTAATTAAGTATATTGGGACACGTGAACCTCGTTTTTTGCCTCTACTTTGGATTAAATCACTTTTCTTCCACATATGGAAACTGCTCCCACGGGACTAAATGAAGGACACGCAGACCTAATTGAGTGGGAGCGCCTTCCCTGTGCCCTCTGCCATACTGTCTCCTGGCACGCAATTGTATCAGTGTTTGTGTGAGTGAAAAACTTAGCATGTCAAGGTTTGGGTGCAGCCCCACTTACTTCAAACATGAGTATAGAACATGTCAACAGCTTATGTCATAGACTAACACACATTTGAGATCCTTATGACTCACACTTAATGGTGGCTTTGCTGGGTAACCAACCATGGTGTCCAACTTACGAAGCGATAATGAGCGGTAGAGGTCACAAGAAGAAGAAGAAAAGGCTCTGGGCCACTGACACACACACATGAATTACACGCCCAAGCAGGCTGCAGCCAAACTTCACATATCAAATTACTGGTAAGACTGTTTATGTTTAGTCCGGGAATGGATATTTAGATCACACTCGAAACGAACGACACGTGGACCATCTGTCTTATTTCTTTGGAACAGGTGTGGACAGGTGTAGACAGGTGAATGGAACAGGTGTGGACAGGTGTATGGAACAGGTGTGGACAGGTGTATGGAACAGGTGTGGACAGGTGTAATGGAACAGGTGTGGACAGGTGTATGGAAAAGGTGTGGACAGGTGTATGGAACAGGTGTGAACAGGTGAATGTAACAGGTGTGGACAGGTGTATGGAACAGGTGTGAACAGGTGAATGTAACAGGTGTGGACAGGTGTATGGAACAGGTGTGGACAGGTGTATGGAACAGATGTGGACAGGTGTATGGAACAGGTGTGGACAGGTGTATGGAACAGGTGTGGACAGGTGTATGGAACAGGTGTGGACAGGTGTATGGAACAGGTGTGGACAGTGATGGACGTGGACAGGTATGGAGGTGCGGACAGGTGAATGGAACAGGTGTGGACAGGTGTATGGAACAGGTGTGGACAGGTGTATGGAACAGGTGTGGACAGGTGAATGGAACAGATGCGGACAGGTGAATGGAACAGGTGTGGACAGGTGTATGGAACAGGTGAATGGAACAGGTGTAGACAGGTGAATGGAACAGGTGTGGACAGGTGTATGGAACAGGTGTGGACAGGTGTATGGAACAGGTGTGGACAGGTGAATGGAACAGGTGTGGACAGGTGTATGGAACAGGTGTGGAACAGGGACATTGTACAAATCATCTTTACATTACCTCAGATCCAAGCACAACACAGCCACATACCTCCGCTCCAAACGGCTCCCCAAACACTGCTGCTTCCATATTGATGACTAAGTTTCGTGACGTGTGTGTTTCGAGCAGTGATCCGAACCCTTGGTCTGAATCAGTGTGGCTCTACCCTTATCTACAAGCTAATCTACATTATATAACCCTTATGTAGTATTGTATTATCGAGATAGCGAGACAAACAATACTATGATCCTATATCCAAACTTGTGGCAGAGCGGAGAGATGTGTTGGAGGTCATGCGAGGAGAGGTTTTAACACAGGAAATGGCTGTTTATCTCGCTAAGTGGCGCCCAGCTGTTCCTACTAAGTGCCTATCAATACATCAGCAATTATCTCCTTCACCACAACGTCATCTAACCCTAGATTAACTAGATTAACTACTCTAGATTGATTGATTTAAGGCCAAAAAGGAGAAAATGTGGCAGTCATCAGAGATCATATGGCACAAACTACTCTAGCGCTACACACATCCACCTGCGAAATACACACATCGCCCCCTCCCAAAGAAAAAATACCCCACACATACACACACAATTACGCCATCGTTTCATATTTATGTCAATGCGAGTACCAAAAAGTCATGAATCAAAATAGATCATAAGTAAGAATCTGTCATGAAATTTGTCACATGTTAGAACCCTTTTTAAACCTTGTGTAATGAAGATGTCGTGAGCCAACTACCTAACCACCTGCCCCCCCCCCCCCAAGCCCCCCCCCCCCCGTGCGTGCGAGACAAGACCCCGGTATGGTAAGCGACAGGTATTACGGCACGACCAGCTGAGTGAGTGCGTGACTCTCTCTCTCTCTCTCTCTCTCTCTCTCTCTCTCTCTCTCTCTCTCTCTCTCTCTTACTTCTTATTATTCAATGTTAACGCTGGTATAACGTATTAGACTCATGACTCATGCCATGTGGTGCATTTGCTGTCTCCTTCATTATTAAGCTGTCTAATGTATTATACTAGACTAACGCCTTGTACGCAATAAATTAATCAAATATCTCTCTCTCTCTCTCTCTCTCTCTCTCTCTCTCTCTCTCTCTCTCTCTCTCTCTCTCTCTCTCTCTCTCTCTCTCTCCTCTCTCTCTCTCTCTCTCTCTCTCCTCAGAAGTACTCCATAACCTTATTTTCACAACCACATCGTAATCTAAAGCTTGCTATGGACCTATTACTATGAGAGGAAGAAAGTGTCACACAAATAGACAGTGGTGAGGGTTGGTGGCTGGTAAGACGTGTGCTGCAAGATAATGATGCTACGTAATGCTATACAGAGACACGCGTCACACATGAATACAGGGTGTGTGTGTTTTCCTGAGATTTATGCGTTACGAAGTGTTACAATGTGGATGAATGAAGACTTAGGAGACGATGGGAAGAGGTAATGAGATGGATGTTACATTGATAGCATTGTGTGTGTGTTTGTGTGTGTGTGTGTGTGTGTGTGTGTGAGAGTGAAAGTAAACATCGTAACACAAAGCCATATTTTCCCCGGAATGTTGATGGTACGAGTTGCTGGAAGGAGATTTGTTCTGAGTGTCTCGCTATGATCAATACTCGTACACGAAGCCAAGACACAGATGAGTATTGTGCATTGATATAGGAAAGATTAATGGACAAGTTGATATTTTAGTTTATTGATAAAGTGACACACACACACACACACACACACACACACATACACACACATACACAACACATCATACATCCTCATACATGAAATATAATAACGAAAAATGGAAATACATACAGTAGATATCAATATACTCTTCGTTTTATACATGTAACGAGACGATAAACGCAAAGCAATAAATACAAAATATAAATATTCTTTCGTTGAGCGTCGATTGCTATATTTGTACGTAATAGCTATAAGAGAAAGACTGTGATCTGAGCTGCGGGATCGCTTATGTTTATGAGATGCTGTTCCTCCATTACTTTAGAGCAAAACTGAGAAAACGAAAGGACTAAAAGGATATAAGGGGAGACTATGGTAGATAATTCAAGGCGGCGAGTACAGAAGATTCAATTTTTCGTCTGGATCGTCAACAGAGAAAACCCGGAGACGTGAGGTGAAGAGGAGGTTGTTTTTGAGGCTTGGCTAATGAAGGAGGCGCTGAAGGAGGGAATAGCGACGGGTTCAAAGTCATTACTGGTGCTTCGGTTTTGTGGGGTGCAAAAAGGCGGCAGGAGACGGGATGGGCAGAAGATAAGGGGTAAGGATATGTATGTTGGGAAGGGTAGGTAATCTAGGGTATTATTTTTCCTCCCTTCGTCAGGCATTAAGAACGGAAACCGAAATTGGAAACCCCGTTAAAGTAATTATAAGCACCAATATTTCCCTTTTCTTCCTCCTCCTCCTCTTCCTCTTCCTCCTCTTCTTCAGAATCCTCCTCTGAGCTCTCCTCGCTGGACTCTTCGCTGGACTCCTCACTGGACTCCTCACTGGACTCCTCACTGGACTCCTCACTGGACTCCGAGTCCGAGTCCTCTGCGGAGTACTCGTAGTCGTCCTCTTCGGCCAACTCGAGAGCTCGCTGGTAGGCATCGAAGAACTCCTCCTTGGCCTTCTTCACGTCCTCGGTGTCCTCGGGAGCGGCGGGCAGGGCGTCGCTCTCCACGCGGTAGCCGTCCTCGTCGGCGTTATACTTAAACTCGTACTCGTCGCCCTCGGGAGCCACGAAGGCGTAGTGGCCGCTCACCTCCCCGTCCTCGTTCCTCTCCTCCGCGCGTTCACTGTCGCCCACGTGGTATACGAAGCTGTGCCGAGGAGGGGGGGTTAGGGGGGCGTGTGTGGGGGGGGGGGGGGGGAGAAAGGGGGGAGGTGAATGATGCCTAGATCTAACATGAGTCAACTTATTGCTGCTGCTGCTACTACTACTACTACTACTACTACTACTACTACTATTACTACTACCGCTACTACAGCTACTACTAATACAACAACAACAGCAACTACTACTACTTACTACTACTTCTACTCTAGTACTACTTCTACCACTACTACAGCTACTACTACTAATACAACAACAACAACAACTACCACTACTACTACTACTACTACTACCACTACTACTACTACTACTACTACTAGTAGTATGACCTGAATATTTACTAAATCATAACAAAATATGATAATATTGTTGACATTGGTTCAGCCTCATGAGCAAACAAATCAATAAAGCAAACAACTATTGGATGAATAAAAAGTAAATCAATAAATACATGAGTGAATGAATAAATATATTATGTAGTACCAGTAAGTACACGTTCTCGTCTATCTAATCTCCCTTAGTCACGGAATCTATAAAAAAACTAATATTCATCGACAAAAACAAAACTCTTATCAATATAATACCAAAATGAAAAAAATAATATCTAACCCATATTTATGTAGTAACAGAATACAGATGCCCCTCCTCCAGTAACATAAAACGAGATACGGGCATCTATCTAATATACTATAGGAGTAGCCGTGTGTATGTGTGTGTGTGTGTGTGTGTGTGTGTGTGTGTGTGTGTGTGTGTGTGTGTGTGTGTGTGTGTGTGTCTGTTTTGGGTAGCCGAAACTGTAAATTCAATTTTGATGAGAGTAGGCTCAAAAAATCGCAAATAAATCGTAGGTGGTAAGCGGCTTGGTCCCATGTCGATTGAATCATTTTGAAGGGGGATTTTGGGCTAAAAACACTTTAAGAGTATTAGATTACATGAAGAACTCTGCGGTAACGTCTTGACGCATTCCACAAACTCAGTAGACTCATGGACGTTTGTGTGGGTGTGTGAGTGTGTGCGTGTTGGAATCACACGGAACACAAAGGGTTGGAATCACATGTCGGAACGTGGTGTACCCCGAGGCACTTTGACCAGTGACCAACGACAGCAACAACACGATTGGAGTTTGCAATCACATGTTGTCTAATATATACTACTACTACAAACATCAATACATGGGTCTGAAGGGCCCACAAGCACTGGTGACAAACTATAACTCACTCAATACCAACATAACTATAATTATAACTAACTAAATTATAACTAACTAACAAACTAATTAACTATATCACCACCATCACTGTTAAGACTATGAGACTTACTGATCCTTCTATTGTCCCTCGTTTATTTTGTTTCTGGTCCATTTCCTCCCTTCTCCACCACCGTCACTTTCTTGCCTCAGATTATAGTGACAGTGTGACTAACTATAATACAATGCATACTCACTATAACTTAAGACTCACTTGTACACTCCATTCCTGCCGACGTTGAAGTGGTTCTTGAGGGACTCGAAGTTGGCGAGCGTCTGTAGTTCCTTTCGTCGTAGGAAGGGCGCGGCGCGGCTGTCGAGGGCACGGCGGCGGCCACCACGAGGGCAAGGAGGAGGAGGTACTGCAGGAGGCGAAGGAAGAAAGGTGGGAAGGAATGGTTAGGTGTTGACGTCAAGTAGCAATATAGGGCGCAAAGGAATAATGTAGGAGAGTTTATGATGTCAAAGTAGCAATATAGGACGGAGAGTAGTATTATAGGAAAGTTTATGATGTCAAAGTAGCAATATAGGACGTCAAGTAGTAATATAGGACGTCAAGTAGTATTGTAGGAAAGTTTATGATGTCAAAGTAGCAATATAGGACGTCAAGTAGTAATATAGGACGGAAAGTAGTAATATAGGAAAGTTTATGATGTCAAAGTAGCAATATAGGACGCAAAGGAATAATATAGAAAAGTTTATGATGTCACTAAAATATAAAAAAAATGCTATGAATGAGTTTAATTCCTAAACCAAACATCTGTTCGTCTTTATAAACTTTTCTCTATTCAATAATTGTAAGAAATTGACCACCTAATTATATAAAGATTGATAGTAAAAGCCAATAGAAATGCAAAAAGCCATCAGTTTTCGGTTTTAGGATTTGTAAAGGTAGTCCCTGATGACAATAACTTAATACACATGAATAAAAAGAAAAAAAATGAATAAGAATCTAAAATATTCCTAATTAATTATGAAAATAAATCTGAATCTATGATGTAATTGAAACTGACCTACTTAAGCAATCATTTATGGAACAACCTCTCCCCCCCTACACACATATGTAGGTGGCGTCCCTAATCCCAACCGTCGGTCACCTGTTGCTAGCTACGGCTTGATCATAAAAACCAGGTGAATGTCGCAGTCCACAGGTAGTCAGAAGCTCAAGTTCATTGCGAAAAGGACTCTACTTTCATTTAACCTCTAAGTTTTTTTATTCCTACTTTTTTACTCTTTTGGGTCTAATGATTGAGGACGGGTTGATAAGAAGAAGAAGAAGAAGAAGAAGAAGAAGAAGAAGAAGATTATATAAGGTTCCTAAAAGTTGGAGGAATTAGTTATCAGTAAATAAAATAGAAAATAAACAAGATTACGTTAGAAAACCTTCGTCTCTCTCTCTCTCTCTCTCTCTCTCTCTCTCTCTCTCTCTCTCTCTCTCTCTCTCTCTCTCTCTCTCTCTCTCTCTCTCTCTCTCTCTCTCTCTCTCTCTCTCTCTCTCTCTCTCTCTCTCTCTCGTACATAAAAGGAGACGGACACTTAAGCTAACATAACAATATGGTGTTACATGATTGATGGTGGTATTGTTGCGAGAGAGAGAATAAGAGAGAGAGAGAGAGAGAGAGAGAGAGAGAGAGAGAGAGAGAGAGAGAGAGAGAGAGAGAGAGAGAGAGAGAGAGAGAGAGAGAGAGAGAGAGAGAGAGATATTCTTAGCCATTACCATAACCAGTATTATCGGATCACAGGTCACAAAAAAAGATAATTAAATGATAAGAAAATGACAGACAGACGATATATTTCAGTCAATTAATTTGCTTGACCTAACTCTCCTCCTTGCCACCATAAATTGCATCCTTTCTCTGCCCTCCTCTCCTCCTCCTCCTCTCCTCCCTCCCTCCCTCCTCTCACTTCCATAGCTTAAACTCTCCCTTTTCCCTCTCACTTTGCTTTCCCTTTCAACCATCTCCTTAAGACAATCTCCACTTTTACTGCAATGAATCCGCGTTGGTAAGAATAATCTCCTTTTTCCTCTATTTTCTCATCTCTCTCTCTCTCTCTCTCTTCCTCTCTCTCTCTCTCTCTCTCTCTCTCTCTCTCTCTCTCTCTCTCTCTCTCTCTCTCTCTCTCGCTCTCTCTCTCTCTCTGTCTCTTCATTCTACAGACTCATCTATAATATGGCGCTCATTCTCCTTATCATCATCATTATTATTATTATTATTTATTATTATTATTATTATTATTATTATTATTATTATTATTATTATTATTATTATCATTATTATTATTATTATTATTATTATTATCGTTATTATTATTATGATGATGATAATGATGGTGATGGTACTACTTACAAGAGAAGGTTTCAACATTTTACCTCATTTTCTTGTTTTTTATGATAATGATGTCTTTTCCGCCCTAATTAATTTCCTATTGTCTGCTTGACACTCCGAGGTAATTATCTCCGCTAATTAATCTCCCCCACTCATTCTCTCTAAGATGTCATTAATTATAGGTCATCTTCCCCTT
>JACEEZ010023452.1:390000-395000 GCA_016584305.1 Chionoecetes opilio | reverse complement strand
ATAGTGATTTCCTAGCCACGCCCTGCCTATAGACATCGGGACAAGCAAGGTTCAGCGCCCAAAAGCCCTCATCCCATTGGCGAGCAGGACAGTGACGTTACCAATGATGCTATACGTAAACTATCCCCTCCCGACCAATCAGCGTGTAATAGCTATGACGTCATGCTTTCAGACGACCAATAGCATCACAGAGTATTAACGAATGTCAAGGGTGACGTCACAGTGCAGGGCGGAGCGAGTCCCTCATTGGTGACCTTCCTCAAGGCTGTAAGAAAGCAACACTTCGAGGTGGTCAGCAGACGAAAGGGAGGAAGAAAGACGAGTGTAGAAAAACACAACATCAATAAAAAAGTGTGGCTTAGGTTACGTGCAGAGCGTACAGAAGCCACGCGAGATGAATCAAGTCCACCTTTCTCCTTCAGGTGTGTGGTGGCTATTGTGGAGTGGAGGTGGTAAGGACAGATGTGTGGTAGGTTATTGTGGAGTGGAGGCGGGAAAAACAGGTGTAGAGGGAGTGGAAGGGGAAAAATACAGGTGTGGTTATTGTGGTACAGAGGGGAAAGACAGGTGTGTGGAAGGGGTTAATGGGGAGGAAACAGGGGTGGTGTGGTTATTGTGGTATAGAGATGGGAAAAACAGGTGTGATGGTGAGGTTGGAAGGGAAAAGATACAGGTGTGGTTATTTTGGTATGGGGGGTTGGAAAAACAGGTGTGGTGAGGTAGGATGGGAAAATAAACAGGTGTGGTTATTGTTGTATAGAGGTGGAAAAGACAGTGTGGTAATAGAGATAACATAAGAACATAAGAAAATAAGGAAGCTACAAGAGGCCGCGAGGCCTACACGTGGTAGTTCCTGTGAAGAGATACTGGAGACAGGTGGAGAAGAAAAGCGTGGGACAGGTGGGACGAATGTGGAACGGTCGAGAAGGGATTAAAAGATCTATAGAGGAGTGTGGATAAGTGGAGTGGATGGGGTGGAGGGGAGGGTGTGTGGGTAGGAAAGGTGTGGAAAGGGCGGAGGGGTGGAGGGGTGGGGAGGGGTGGAGGGGTGGGAAGGGGTGTGTGGAGAGGGCATATGTGTAGAGAGTATGGGAGAGGCTGAAGGTCGTCCGTAGCCACAGGTAGATAAGAGAAGGGGCTTTTAAGATGAGAAAATAGGAGATGGAGATGAAGGTGGAGGAAATGAAGGTGGAGTAAGTGAAAATGAACTGATAATGAGAATAATAATAATAGTAATAATAATAATAATAATAATAATAATAATAATAATAATAATATAATAATAATAACAATAATAATAATAGTAATAATAATAATAATATAATAATAATAATATAATAATAATAATAATAATAATAATAATAATAATAATAATAATAGTAATAATAATAATATAATAATATAATAATATAATAATAATAATAATAATAATAATAATAATAGATAATAATAGTAATATAAAATAATAATAATAATAATAATAATAATAATAATAATAATATAATAATAATAATAATAATAATAATATAATAATTTAAATAACAACTTTAGAAAAATAATAAGAGTTATAATAACAATAAATAATAATAGAAGAATAAATAATCAGAAAGGAATTAATAATACGTGTGTAGCTGGAATATACTAATTAACGCTATAATAAGTATGGTTAAGATTATATGTAATAAAAAATAATATATATAATCATATATAATTATATTAATTCTTAAGTTTATGTCACAGCATTGGAATACCACTTTAGAAAAATAATAAGGTTAGAATAAACAAGATGAAGAAGAAGTAGACGAAGAAGAGATAAAAGCGAGGCAGAGGAAGGAGCCCATTTAAGCGGTGAATGGAGGGCGTGTGTGGCAGGCTGGCGCACAGGTATACTACTTACACGCCTCTATAAGTCTTGGGGGTAACGGGGATTCGATCCTCCGTACTAGCGAAGCAGAGCCCCATCTCCCCCTCTACCCTATACCCTTCCCTCTCTATACCCTCTACCCTCCCTTCCCTTCCCGTTAGGTAAGTGTAAGTTGTCACCCCTTCGTGTATGTTGTCAGCCCCCCGTACCCCCCCCCCACCCGTCACTGCCCCCAACATGTCCTCCTCCTCCATCCGTCCCTCCCCGAGGCGGTAGCGGAGTGGTTAGCGTCTCCGACTGGCGTTCTCGGTGACCCGAGTTCGATCCCCGAAGAAACCCAAAACCTTTCTGCACCGTCGAGTGGCCTAAGAACACCCACATGCCCTGCCCATCAACTCTACCTTCGATTGCGAGTGCATCGGAGGACACAGGGGGGCGGCATGAGCCTCTAATCACAGGCGTCACTATAAGAATCCTGCCTGCGCCATCACGGGCGAGGACCAACCATCACAGCCCTCAAGTGAACCTCCAGAGCCTACCATCCGAGACCTGGGTCACCACTGCCTACAGGCGCTATAGGAACAAATGTAAAAAAAAAAGAAAAAAAAAAAGGAAAAAAATCGCCAATATATATAATAGAAAGGGAACAAGAACCAAATATATGACTGTCCAACATGTTTAGACTTGTATCTCAAGCATATTCCAATACGCAACTGGAACTAAACATGTCTTGATTCTGGAGTTCTTTTACTAAACACTTTTTTTATTCAAGGAGTTGCGACTAAATATGTTTTAATGTTTTTCTTCAACTCTTAACCTAATCAACTTACTTGTAAGGCACTCAAATTTCGTATGAAGCTAACTTTTATATACGTACTAGCCGCAAAGCCGCCCTCCGGGCGGACTTTTTGGCTAGCTCCTGCGGAGGGCTATTGGTGGGCCTTTGGCCCACCACCTGTGTTTGGTGGGCCTTCGGCCCACCAAACATGGACTCTCCAGATAGCCCCTTCTAACTTTCCTGAAATCATGGATGTAGAAATGTATGTATTCCCCCCACCCATTCACTCACCCATTACCCATTCACTCACCCATTACCCATCACCCCCCCATTACCCATCACCCCCCACCCATTCACTGCACCCATTACCCTCACCACACACCCATTCACTCACCCATTACCATCACCCCCCACCTATTCCCTCACCCATCACCCATCACCCCCAACCCATCACCCCCACCCATTCACTCACCCATCACCCCACACCCATTACCCATCACCCACCCATTCATCACCCATTACCCATCACCCTACATCAAGGCTTCCTCAATTCTCGCAACCCCCTTTTGTTTTCACAATTCTCGCTAATAGGCTGCTAAAAAAAAGAAGAAAAAAAGTGATCGGATCATCTCATAAATGGGCTTATGACCTTCCCCTGGTCAACCTGATTCCAAAAATGTGCCATATGAGGTGTTTGCGTCACGGGGGGCGGAACCTATACCACACACACACACAGACAGACAGACAGACAGACAGACAGACAGACAGACACACTTTCGCTTATATTATTATAGATTTTAGAGTGACATGCTAAAACACATTACACATTTTTTAATCCCAACCATAGTAATCTGTTTAACGTGTACCAATCAAGATACATCCTAACACAATTTTTTTTCGCAATATCCACTCAAGCGAATTCTTCAAGTGAGTCCTACGATTCGAGCAAAAAAAAAAAAGTGACAACAGCGTGTGATGCGACCCAAAAAGGCGTCCCTCAAACCCACCATAAGTCCCACTCCCACAGTCCCACTTATAGTCCCACTTGTTAGTAATGATTGCGGTTCGGGGCACTCGAGGCTATAAGGATGGTTATAAGGGGCATGTAGGTGAGCAGGTAGGAGCAGAATCACCAGGTACGGCTGACGCTTGGGATGGGGAAGATTATAAGGGGCTTG
Organism: Chionoecetes opilio; assembly: GCA_016584305.1. Taxonomy (NCBI): domain Eukaryota; kingdom Metazoa; phylum Arthropoda; class Malacostraca; order Decapoda; family Majidae; genus Chionoecetes; species Chionoecetes opilio. The sequence goes on along the minus strand of JACEEZ010023452.1, from coordinate 391,180 downwards.
TCGGTGGCCAGATAGAAGTAGCAGAAACGGGAGGTATACGGGTGACGCTTGGGATGGCGTTACGGTGTCAGGAAGGAAGGCTGACGGGCGGGGAAGGGACGCCCAACCACCCAACAGCGGGGTCAGAGGGATCAGACTTACCAGAGAGAGAGAGAGAGAGAGAGAGAGAGAGAGAGAGGAGATAATTTAGTTAGTCAAGCGTAACAATGAAAATGTCAAATGTACGTACACTTTAGAAAATGAGAAAACAACATTGAATTATTACCAGTGACCTCATCTTGCCACGGCCGATGTATTGTGAGTCTGTCCGTGTGTCCGTGTGTCCGTGTGTCCGTGTGTCCGTGTGTCCGTGTGTCCGTGTGTCCGTGTGTCAGATTTCCTGTTTCAGATAAGATTCAAGCAACGTGAGGCAATTTTATTCACAAAACTCTCACACAACTGGGTCTGTTCTTACCATTTTTTTCTCTCTCTCTTCTTTTTATTAATGTTTCATCTTTGCGAATAACTGTTTTGACTTGTTTCTAGTTTGTTGATTTTGAATAGTATCATTATTATTGTTATTTTTGTGGTGGTTGTTTTGGTTCTAGTTTCTTCTTCGTCAAGGATGGTAAAGTCTCATCACACAGTAGGCTCTTCACAACTGTCTTGGTTTGTTCTTTGACAGGTAAGATTAATTTTATAATGATGATAAGTTCTTGCTTAAAATGAATAGCAAAACGTATTATAACTTGACTTTGAAAAATTTCCCGTCAGCCAACCATCTTTGTTAATAAATAATCTATATATATTTGTTCTGTGTGAGGAGTTTTAGGATATACATATTTTTTCAAGAGTTCGGGGATTTTTCTTTCCGTCACCAAACGTTAGATAAATCAAATGCAAATCAAGAACAATTCGGGTTTGTCTCCCACTGAAAACCTTTATTTCTGTACGAGCACACCTGTCAGGCTTTTTAGGTACAGGTGACACGCCTAGACATTGTTGCCACACCAGCGAGTGCTCCTCCACCCTCCTCCTTCACCGCCCTCGCCTGTACCTGTCTTGTACCTGTCGCTCCTCCCTTCCCCTTGCCAGTCTCGTGACCTCTTACTCGCTGTCGTCATATCACCTCATATATCTCCGCCTTATTCCTTTTTCTCCTCTGATTCCTTCACCTCAATTGTTTTTCCTGTACGCCTTC
>JACEEZ010023452.1:382500-385000 GCA_016584305.1 Chionoecetes opilio | reverse complement strand
TATCTAGGCGAGGACATCACATCCTTCATTCTCCTACACCGTTCTCGCCTCTGTTTACCTGTCCTATCTTAGACCTACATTTACACCCTTCTGCCCCCCCCCCCTGCCTGCCCTGCCCCCTGCGTCCTCTGCCCTGCCCCTGCCTCCCGCCCCCCCCTAACCTGCGACCCGTCCCTGCAATGCCTGCCGTACACACCTCCCTCCTCCGCTGACCTAATTAGGCATCCCCTATTCTGTCGTCCTTCTTCTCTCTCTCTCTCTCTCTCTCTCTCTCTCTCTCTTCTCTCTCTCTCTCTCTCTCTTCCTCTCTCTTCTCTCTCTCTCTCTCTCTCTCTCGATCTCAATCAATGTGTTTTGCTCTTTGCTTATTTTGATGGACGAGAGAGAGTAGAGAGAAGACTTGCAGAGAGAGAGAGAGAGAGAGAGAGAGAGAGAGAGAGGAGAGAGAGAGAGAGAGAGAGAGAGAGAGAGAGAGACGGAGAGAGAGAAGAGGAGAGAGAGAGAGAGAGAGAGAGAGAGAGAGAGAGAGAGAGAGAGAGAGAGAGAGAGAGAGAGAGAGAGAGAGAACGAGATGAAAAACCAAAAAATGTCAGTTATGCCAAATCTTACAATCTTAATTACTAACCTACTTAAATTATCTAGAGCGAGACATTCCTCATCCTTCATTCCTCCTATCCACCCTTCCTTCCTTCCTTCCTTCCATCCTTCCTTCCTCCCTCTGCACGTTTATCCTTGCCTGTGAATGAATTAACACCCACGTTCATCCCCAACCTTGACCACAGGAAACAGGAACATAGGAATTAAGATGAACAATAATGTCTGAGTCTAATCCTTGGGGAACATGTGGCTGAGCAGACTGGGGGCTCGGGGCGTGGCCAGGGCGACCTCGCTTCATCAACGGGTAGGAAATAGCAGCCTCAACACCGGACGTTATAAAAAATAGTGCAACGAAAAAAAGATAAGGAGGAGCGAATGAGAAAAAGTTCTATATTTATGTCCGGTATTGCGATAGGCATTCAAGGAGGATGGATAGACACATTAGGACATGGACAGATACACATTAGGACATTAGGACATGGATAGATACACATTAGGATATTAGGACATGGATAGATAGACACTTTAGGACATTAGGACATGGATAGATAGACACATTAGGACATTAGGACATGGATAGATAGACACCTTAGGACATTAGGACATGGATAGATAGACACATTAGGACATTAGGACATGGATAGATAGACACATTAGGACATTAGGACATGGATAGATAGACACATTAGGACATTAGGACATGGATAGATAGACACCTTAAGACATGTATAGATAGACACCTTAGGACATTAGGACATGGATAGATAGACACATTAGGACATTAGGACATGGATAGATGACTTTGACATGGAGATTAGGACAGAGACATATCAGGAATAGGATATGGACACACAAACTGAGACATTTACAGATTTGGACACAGGTAGACTTGGGAGAATACAGACACACACATTTGAACACGTACACATATAAAGATTAGGATTGACAATAGTGAAGGAGGGAAATGTATGTCCTATTTAATGGGAATTTTAATGCAGGGAAGACGTTCACTGATGTAGATGACATGAAAAATAATAAAATAGAAGGAGAGAAGAAGAAGAAGAAAAAGAAGAACATGAACAAGAACAAGAACAAGAACAAGAAGAGGAGGAAGAACAAGAACAAGAACAAGAACAAGAACAAGAACAAGAACAAGAACAAGAAGAGGAGGAAGAACATGAACAAGAACAAGAACAAGAACAAGAAGAGGAGGAAGAACATGAACAAGAACAAGAACAAGAACAAGAACAAGAACAAGAAGAGGAAGAACATGAACAAGAACAAGAACAAGAACAAGAAGAGGAGGAAGAACATGAACAAGAACAAGAACAAGAAGAGGAGGAAGAGGATGTGATACCCACACTCATGAAAGCCCTTGATGTCACAATAATTTAAAAAATGATAAAAATAATATAAATGATACCAAATGACAATAGGAATTACAAAGACAAAAAAAATCTTGCTCCCTTTCGTGTCCTTTAAACTTTCATAACCTCACACCATCTCTGTTTTCCCAAAAGATCACCTCTCTCTCTCTCTCTCTCTCTCTCTCTCTCTCTCTCCTCTCTCTCTCTCTCTCTCTCTCTCTCTCTCTCTCTCTCTCTCTCTCTCTCTCTCTCTCTCTCTCTCTCTCTCTCTCTCTCTCTCTCTCTCTCTCTCTCAACTTGACAGTTTATTATAATGTTTCACCTTTTAAATTGCTATACAACACGACAGGGAAAGTTTTATGTTTGTGTCTTAACGTTAAAACCAAAGATACTATAAGTTCATGATTATACATTTTTTTCATGTGTGTGTGTGTGTGTGTGTGTGTGTGTGTGTGTGTGTGTGTGTGTGTGTGTGTGTGTGTGTGTGTGTGTGTGTGTGTGTTGGTAGTGTCCTTAGGACAGTCATAAAACTTCAA
>JACEEZ010023452.1:367500-377500 GCA_016584305.1 Chionoecetes opilio | reverse complement strand
TAGAGAGTGGTTTAGAGAGTGGTTTAGAGAGTGGTTTAGGGAGTGGTTTAGGGAGTGGTTTAGGGAGTGGTTCAGGGAGTGGTTTAGGGAGTGGTTTAGGGAAGTGTTTAGGGAGTGGTTTAGGGAGGTGTTTAGGGAGGTGGTTAGAGAGTGGTTTAGAGAGTAGTTTAGGGAGTGGTTAGGGAGTGTTTAGGGAGTGGTTTAGGGAGTGGTTAGGGAGTGGTTTAGAGAGGGTTTAGAGAGTAGTTTAGGGAGTGGTTTAGGGAGTGGTTTAGGGAGTGGTTTAGGGAGTGGTTTAGGGAGTGGTTTAGGGAGTGGTTTAGGGAGTGGTTTAGGGAGTGGTTTAGGGAGTGGTTTAGGGAGTGGTTTAGGGAGTGGTTAAAGGAGTGGTTTAGGGAAGTGGTTTGAGAGTGGTTTAAGGAGTGGTTTAAGGAGTGGTTTAGGGAGTGGTTTAAGGAGTGGTTTAGGGAGTGGTTTAGGGAGTGGTTTAAGGAGTGGTTTAGGGAGTGGTTTAGGGAGTGGTTTAGGGAGTGGTTTAAGGAGTGGTTTAGGGAGTGGTTTAGGGAGTGGTTTAGGGAGTGGTTTAGGGAGTGGTTAAAGGAGTGGTTTAGGGAGTGGTAAAGGAGTGGTTTAGGGAGTGGTTTAAGGAGCGGTTTAGGGAGTGGTTAAGGGAGTGGTTTAGAGAGTGGTTTAGAGAGTGGTTTAAGGAGCGGTTTAGGGAGTGGTTAAGGGAGTGGTTTAGGGAGTGGTTTAGGGAGTGGTTTAGGGAGTGGTTTAGAGAGTGGTTTAGGGAGTGGCTTAGAGAGTGGTTTAGAGAGTGGTTTAGGGAGTGGTTTAGAGAGTGGTTTAGAGAGTGGTTTAGGGAGTGGTTTAGGGAGTGGTTTAGGGATGGGTTTAGAGAGTGGTTTAGGAGTGGTTTAGAGAGTGGTTTAGAGAGTAGTTTAGGGAGTGGTTTAGGAGTGGTTTAGAGAGTGGTTTAGAGAGTGGTTTAGGGAGTGGTTTAGGAGTGGTTAGGATGTTAGGGAGTGGTTTAGGGAGTGGTTTAGAGAGTGGTTTAGGGAGTGGTTTAGGGAGTGGTTTAGGGAGTGGTTTAGGGAGTGGTTTAGGGAGTGGTTTAGGGAGTGGTTTAGGGAGTGGTTTAGGGAGTGGTTTAGGGAGTGGTTTAGGGAGTGGTTTAGAGAGTGGTTTAGAGAGTAGTTTAGGGAGTGGTTTAGGGAGTGGTTTAGGGAGTGGTTTAGGGAGTGGTTCAGGGAGTGGTTTAGGGAGTGGTTTAGGGAGTGGTTCAGGGAGTGGTTTAGGGAGTGGTTTAGGGAGTGGTTTAGGGAGTGGTTAAAGGAGTGGTCAAGTGAATGGCAAAGGGAGTAGATAAGTGAGTGAAGGGAATATTAGGACGACTACCTTACATGTCGTCTCAGTAATGGTGTCGTGTAGAAAAGGTGACCTGCCTCCATACCTCACCTTCAGGAGGGGCAAAAAAGAGAGGCAGGGAGTGGGAGAGGAGGAGAGGGGGGGGAGGGAAGGAGGGAGAGAGAGGGAGAGAAAGAGAGGGAGGGGGCGAGAGAGGGAGGGAGGGAGGGAGGGAGGGAAGGAGGGTGAGAGAGGGAGGAAAGGAGGGGCGGCGTCCATATTACGGTCACGACGTTGCCCTTGACACCACAACTACCACCACCACCACTACTGTCGCCCACACCAACCACACCCTGTATCATACCCTATCTATCCCTCTCTCCCTTTCCCTTCCACCTCCTCCTCCTGTGTGCAGCGTCCCATGCGCATTCGGTTAGCGGTTCGAGCCCACCAAGTTCGTCCTGGTGTGGTGGCGCTTTGTATAGTCAATAACCTTGTAGTTGGTACTTACAAAGTGTCTAGATAGGATCCAAGTATCTTATCTTATCCTCCTCCTCCTCCTCCCTCCTTCGAAAGCGCCATAAATAATACACCTGACCTTCTTCACTAGTTGATTAATGCTAAACTATGGGAGTGTACGAGGTAGTCATTACGTCTGTAGAGGAAGGAAGGAAGGAAGGAAGGAAGGGAGGGAGGGATGCTATGCTGGGGATGACGGAGGGGAGGAAAGGGAAGGGAAGGGAAGGGAAGGGAAGGGAAGAGAAGGGAAGGGAAGGGAAGGGAAGGGAAGGGAAGAGAAGGGAAGGGAAGGGAAGGGAAGGGAAGGGAAGGGAAGGGAAGGGAAGGGAAGGGAAGGGAAGGGAAGGGAAGGGAAGGGAAGGGAAGGGAAGGGAAGGGAAGGGAAGGGAAGAGAAGGGAAGGGAAGGGAAGGGAAGGGAAGGGAAGGAAGGGAAGGGAAGGGAAGAGAAGGGAAGGGAAGGGAAGGGAAGGGAAGGAAGGGAAGGGAAGGGAAGGGAAGGGAAGAGAAGGGAAGGGAAGGGAAGGGAAGGGAAGGGAAGGGTAAGAAGGGAAGGGAAGGGAAGAGAAGGAAAGGGAAGGAAAGGGAAGGGAAGGGAAGGGAAGAGAAGAGAAGAGGAAGGGAAGGGAAGGGAAGGGAAGGGAAGGGAAGGGAAGGGAAGAGAAGGGAAGGGAAGGGAAGGGAAGGGAAGGGTAAAGAAGGGAAGAGGTGATATTGATGCACTAATTGTTTTAGAAAATATATTGTGTCGCAAACATAATGAAAATTTTGACATCTTATAACATTAAAATGTATCCAAATATTGATCTCCGAAGCAGTGATGGGGTGGAGGAAGGGGTGTTGAGACTGGGGGAGGGGGACGCTGTGTGGTGCTGGGGAATATGGGGAGATACTGGGGTACTACGAGTTAACAGAGCCACTGGGGAGGGTATATACAAGGGGGGGAGCAGGAAAGGAAGGGGGGGACAGGAAGGTGGGGGGGGGACAGGAAGGTGGGGGGGACAGGTGTGTGAGCTGCTTGCATCACCTGTTGGGCACGGAAAGAGAAAACGGGGTGTTGGGGGCAGAACCTTGGGTAGCGGCAGACGGAGGGGGGGAAGGGGGTAGAAGGGGGGGAGGGAAGGGGAGGGAAGGGGAGGGGGGAGAAAGGGAGGGAAGGTGAGGGGGAGATGCGTGGTGATGATGACTGACGCGTTACTTTTTTTTTTTTAGAGAGAGAGAGAGAGAGAGAGAGAGAGAGAGAGAGTGTGTGTGTGTTCGTGCAGCTGTCTTATTTTTTGTTATGCGGAGATGATGATGTTATCTATTCTCTTCCCTTTACGCATTGCTGACCTCTCGCGCGGATGTAGAAACAAAACTTGAAAATAGGCCACAAAAAATACAAACCCAGTCTATTACCTCGACAGGAAATGCATCACAGACCATTATTATTATCGTACACGTGAGTAACATGACTCGAAATTCAATAAATGGATATAAACAAAATCATAATAGAGACGTAATCGTTGAAATATTAACTTAACTACCAAAAACTTTCAAATTCTGATGATCTGGTGTGTGGAGTGAGGGAGAGAGAGAGAGAAGAGAGAGAAAAGAGAGAGAGAGAGAGAGAGAGAGAGAGAGAGAGAGAGAAGTAAGATTTTTCTATCAGAACTTGCAAGTACAATCAAGTTGACTATACAAAGCGCGCCACGCAGCACGACTAGGCGGACTGAGTGACGAGAAGAGGAGAGAAGAGAGGGTTAGCTTGGCAGAGCTGAGTGATAGTGATTATGACTAGTATAAGGACCAGAGGCAGGCTTTAAGATAGGGGCATTAAGATGTAACCTTGCTGTAGGTTATATCTCCAAGTAATGTTGAATGTAACTTCTCTGTAAACTATATTGCCTAGTATAAATAACAAAATAAAAAAAATAAAAAGAGAGAGAGAGAGAGAGAGAGAGAGAGAGAGAGAGAGAGAGAGAGAGAGAGAGAGAGAGAGAGAGAGAGAGAGAGAGAGAGAGAGAGAGAGAGAGAGAGAGAGAGAGAGAGAGAAAGAGAGAGAGAGAGCTGTATTAACGCTGGAAACTCGCCTCCCTCCCCCATCTTTATCTCACTTGATTGATGACATTGTCTGTTGCCTCTACACACTCTGCCTCCTAAACAAGGTCACGATGCCACCACGCAGGGCGGGGCGCGGGAGGGAGCGCTGGGTGGCCCTATTCCATATATTTTTAGATGTGACGGATCGTGGCTATTCCTGACGTCTGACCATTTACTGTTACCTGTTGATTTATTATTATTATTACTATTATTATTATAGTGAGATAAGGATGAAAATTGTTGACACTTAATTTACGGTTTTTTAATTGTATAATCTTATCATTTTTCTGCTTTATGTTTGATTCAATACCGATTGTTTTTCTAATTTAATTATTTATTGAGACAGGAAAGTTGCATAAGAGAGTATAAATTTCAGTGGTAGTAGTAGTAGTAGTAGTAGTAGTAGTAGTAGTAGAAGTAGAAGTAGTAGTAGTATTAGTAGTAGAAGTAGAAGTAGTAGTAGTAGTAGTAGTAGTAGTAGTAGTAGTAGTAGTAGTAGTAGTAGAAGTAGTAGTAGTAGTAGTAGTAGTATAGTAGTAGTAGTAGTAGTAGTAGTAGTAGTAGTAGTAGTAGTAGTAGTAGTAGTAGAGTAGTAGTAGTAGTAGTAGTAGTAGTAGTAGTAGTAGTAGTAGTAGTGGTGTTAATAGTAGTAGTGTTAATAGTAGGTTTATTATGGTGGTCATATTAATATTATTACTCTTATCATATGGAGCCAATTCGCCCACCCCAACCCCCCTCCCCCCCCATACACACCAGCCCCCCTCCCCCCACACACACAAGGCCTCCCTCTTCCCCCTACCCACCACACATCAGCCTTCTCCCCCTCCACAACAACCCTCCCCAACACCCCCCACAGGTCGCCCGCCAGCAGCCCAGCAGGTGATAAAAGCCTGACATAGGATCGGCATTTCCAACTTCCAAGGTAGATCCACATGCCATTCATTGCCTACGCCGCGTCGACCTAATCGCCGCCGCCCCGCCCGCCGGTCATCCCTGCGAAGGTTCCGAGATGCTGCTTTTTTTCCCGCCAGAATTTCTCTTTATTGCCCACTACCACCAGGAACTTCGTGTGGGAACTGTATCAAGATCAGTTTTCTTTTTGTGAGGAGTCTTTTTTTAGTTGGGGGTGGGGGTTATTTTTTGTGTATTTTGAGGTTTTCCGCATGTTGTTCCTAGTTATTGTTATTGTTTTTTGTTGATGGTTTTTTTGTAATGTTTGTTATTGTTTGTATATTTTGAGTTTTATCCGTATGTTGTTCTTAGTTATTGTTTACTATTACTATTTTCTTGTTTTGGTGGTGGTGTTTGTTGTTGTTTAGGTTTCGTGAAGGAGGAATGATGCGTCCCAGCTATATTAATTATACTTCTCCACGAATGTAATGTTTATGTTGAACGAAAATTACCTATCGCCGCTAAACACAAAGCTGAGTATAAACAACTTTCCCAGATTACACACATAAAAAGTAGAATTTTCGATATGAAATTGTTCAGTATATGTCAAACAACGTTCTTGAGAAAATAAAATCAATGTAAAACGAATGAACTAAATATCTGATGACATTGAATTCACACTTTTTTTCTCCATTTTCCCTTTTTTTGGGTCTAACAATTTCATTACATTTATTTTGTATTTCTTGCAATGACCGGCGGGGCAGAACAACATCGCTTCCACATTTTACTCACAAAATAAGAGAACACTTTTTTTATATAACCCAAACTGGAAAGATGACCCAGTTTATTCATACAACGTAGTCAGATGCTCTTTTAAATCCCTTGAAACCAAATTTTTTTATGAGAATATAATACAAAACAAAAACTAAAAAGCGAGCAGGTTAACCTTTTTTCTCTGCACAGTTTTGTTGCCGTGTGGTGACATGTGGTGGTGACATAAGGTGGAGGGGAGAGAGGTGGAACGAGAGGGAAAGTGGGAGGAGGGGTGGAGGCATAGTGAGAGGGAAAGAGGGAGGGGAAGGAGGGGGGTGGGCAGAGACGCGGAGTTGAGGGGGTGGAGGGGGTGGAGGCACTTAGTATGGTGATGGTAGTACGTTGAGGTGGAAGGTTAAGCCTCCACCCCCATACTTTGTCTCTTTCTTTCTTTCCTCCCACCACAACACATCACCACCAGACCTGTGGCCCCATTCAGTCCCTCACCACCACACCACACCACAGCTTCACCACACCAGACGAAATACACCACTCTATTCACCACCAATATCACACATGACCTATCCCAGCTTTACAATAACCTACTTAACTATCACCACACCATCAACACCAATACCACACCCACACCATCACCTCTCCATCCCCAACACCACTTACGGTACCTAATCAGTAAACCATCACTTCCATCACCACATCTCTACCACACTCCTACCACACCCCTTCTATACCATCAATGACTCTCCCCAATGCCCACCACCAACGAGCATGTCCTTGTCGTGCTCGTGGTCTAAAATGTCAGCCAGGGCAGCAAGTCAGACGTGCCTACTCCGCCCTTGCTCTCCATTCGCAGTGCCACGCTCCCTAACATATCCTTCGATAATTATAAAGATGCCTTAGGTACTCCACCACATCAGACACAAATAAAAACATACTATTACCTCCCCCTCCTCCTCCTCCTTTACTCCCTATGGTCGCCCCTCCCTTCCTTCACCTTGCTTGGAGGAGGTTGAGGAGGAAAAAAGTCAGACGTTGTTGATACTTTCACTAGTGGAGGGTAGGACGAGAAACAGGAAGGAACCACGCGCCACCCTCCCCCCCTTGAAGGACTTCTTGTTTTCCTCCATAGAACTACTTATATTTGCGACTTGTCATAGTGCACGTCCTTGGTTATCATTATTTTATGACTTACGTGGAGGGAATACTCATAAACGGATCATATTTAGTATCATTTCCTGTATATGTGTTGTTTTTCTCTCTCAATTTTAATTAACGTCATGGAAATTACACTCCTATTCAGTGTTGCATTATTATCTTAACTACATTATTTCTTTGACTATTGTTATCACGTTCGTTTTTGTCTCTTTTGTTACTATGTTACTTAATTGTCTACCCTTCGTTTCATTTCCTCTGTAATATTAATTTAACTCCATCATTTCTTTTACTACTGTTATCTCGAGCTTTTTTGTCTCATTTATTACTATGTTACTTAATATTCTACCCTTCGCCCTGTTTCTCCACCCCTGCTTGGCAACACGGCAGTACAAACACGGCATAAACCCGCACGTTCCTCGCCGTGTTGTTGATGAAGGCACTCGATCACACTAGCACGGCCCGTCGACCCCCTCTCCACGCCCAAGTGACTCCGAGACAGAGGAGGAGGAGGGGAGGAGGAGGAGGAGGAGGAGGAGAGGAGGAGGAGGAGAGGAGGAGGAGGAGAGGAGGAGGAGGAGGAGAGGAGGAGGAGGAGGTAGAGCAGTGTTTCCTATTAGGTGGTCCAGTCAATTCTTCTTCTAGTGATAATTATGAAAGAAAAAGAAAAACTTACTACCTACCGCAAATAACAGTAAAGTCGCCACCTGCAGTCATGTCGTCAGGCGCCATATATTACGAATTATAGCATTACTACTGATTTGTATGTGCCACTGAAGATGATACACAGTAGTTTATATCATGACTATAATCTACCCTGTTTCAGAGTTGTTTTATGCTTTGTATCTGGAAGTATATACGGTTTCAAATTTCGCTACGCATTTTTTTTTCGGGCGACGACGACAGCGGTACGACACTCAGTAAATAAACACTAGATGGCGACTCTACTGTTGGTAGCCACTTTGTAGATATTTTTGTCATTTGTTCATTTATAGCCATAATATGACACAGATGAAGACACAAAAGGACACAGACTCTCCAGATAGCCCCTTCTAACTTTCCTGAAATCATGGATGTGAACTGTAAGTATTAACGCCACCACACGACTGTAAACAGAAAAAAAAGTTGATCTGGCGTCTTCACTGTTATCTACGGTAGAAAGAAAATAAGAGTTAGAATTAGCTATGTTACTCCTGCAGAAGGAAGGACAGAAAACTATCTTATATTTGAATGGGTAACTTGTGAATTATTGGGGTTATGTGACCACATTGTTTTTCTGACCTTACCACATACCACATAGCGGCACCATTACCTCATAGCGACACAGTAACGTCCCCACACACCCCATGATACCATAAGATGACCCCATGACCCCGACACACCCACACCCACACCACCATTGCGTGACGGGTCGTGATCTAATAAACTTTCTGTGTACTATTGAAGCTACACCCTCCTCCCCTCCCCACACACCACCACAACCAATGCACTAGATCCTATAACACCCTCACTACCACCACTAACAATACACAACAACCACTACGTGCACTACTGTGTTCACTACCACTTGGGACCTCTACCATTCCACTACCACATTTCCGTAGATAACAGTAAAGTCACCACCTGCAGTGATGTCGCCAGGCGCCAAATATTACGAATTATAGCATCACTACTGATTTGTATGTGCCACTGAAGATGATACACAGTAGTTTATATCATGACTGTATAATCTACCCTGTTTCAGCGTTGTTTTATGCTTTGTATCTGCAAGTATAGACGGTTTCAAATTTTGCTACGCATTTTTTTTTCGGGCGACGACGACAGCGGTACGACACTCAGTAAATAAACACTAGATGGCGACTCTACTGTTGGTAGCCACTTTGTAGATATTTTTGTAATTTGTTCATATATAGCTCTACTATGACACAGATGAAGACACAAAAGGACAGACTCTCCAGATAGCCCCTTCTAACTTTCCTGAAATCATGGATGTAGAAATGTAAGTATTAACGCCACCACACGTCTGTAAACAGAAAAAAAAAAGTTGTCCTGGCGACTTAACTGTTATCTACGGTAGCTGTCACCACCACCACTACACTATACCCACAACACCACCTTCACACGTCACATCAACCACAACAATAACAGTGACGCATCAAACCTTAAGCATAACCGCGTGAATAATGATAATAATAACAGCAATAATAATGATAATAATATTAATAATACCAATAATAATGATAATAATAATAATAGTAACGATTCGAATCAACGAGATCTACGTAGGTTTCACTACTTTACAATATACTCTAAACTTTGTCATAAGCCCCGTCCACACTACCACTCACCACCGTCGGTGCTTGCCGACGGGCAATGCCGTTGCCAGAGTTGTGTCCACACGAACGGTTTTGCTCGGCGGTCAGCGCGCTTCCTGATTTCAAAGTAAGAGTCATGTTTTCTGCATATCGTATACAATCCCTCGAGATTATGAAATAACCACAGGAGGTTTAGAAAAACTGACCCAACCATCATCTTCATGACACATTTCTGCATATCATAAGCAAGACAAATATACGAAAACCTTTTTGTGTATTCTAAAAAATATAGCAAAAAGAAATAGTGTATAAACATTTTTCTCACTTTTTTGTCTTCAACTCGCTGCAATTTCTCGACAATTTCTATATTTAATTTTTGATCACAGATTCGTAATCAGCTGACTTTCTTGGTTCTGATGGTATACGGTACATAGCAATGCAAAAATATCTAGATGGTGAAAATTGGCGATAACTTGAAGCATGTGTTCGGCGCTGACCCGTGAGTGACGGGCATGCCCGCCCAATATTATACCTGCTGAATATTGGCGGGCAATGCCGACGGTCACATTTTGCTCATCGGCATCGTGTCCACACTGCCACTTTTGAGTGACGAACACGCGATCGACGGGAAGCGCCGACGGTGGTGAGTGGTAGTGTGGACGGGGCTTCAGTCGTAACACCAAGCAAAATACATCAACTATCTAAGTATTCTTCGACTGCGCTTCAGATACTGTAAATGGAAAGTAAAGTAAAATGGAAAGTAATGAGTAAAGTGAAATGAAAAGTAGGTGAATAGTCAAGTGAATGTTTAGGCCGCCGGAGCGATTCCCTTGAGTGCGCGGACGACAGCTTGACCCTTTCCCTGTCACCACCTGAGCCCCACCACCACCAAGGTCACCACTCTTACCCCAGCAGGTGTTGCCCT
>JACEEZ010023452.1:360000-362500 GCA_016584305.1 Chionoecetes opilio | reverse complement strand
GAAGGAAAAAGAAGAAGGGAATAGATGATGGAAAGAAGGAAAGAAGAACGTAAGCAAAGACAAGAAACAAACAGCAAAAAAGAAGGAATAAAAAAAGGAAACAAAGAAAACAAGACAAAAGAAGAAAGAATACCGAAAAACCTAAACAGAAATAACAAAGAGAAAAAAAAAAATGCAAATTAGTCGAGACACTACACACTACATCCACACACACAAACACACACACACACGTTACACACACACACAAGAGCAAAAGGAAGTGCCACTAATGGGAGATGAAGTGCAGGTTTGGTGTGTGGTGGTTGGGTGGGTGTGGTTGTGGGTGGTGGTGGTGGTTGTGGTGGTTGGTGGGGGGTGGTGGTGGTGGTTGGTGGTGGTGGTGGTGGTGGTGGTGGTGTGGGGGTGTGGTGGTGGTGTGGTGGTGGTTGGGGTGGTGCGTGGTGTGTGGTTGGTGTTGGGGTGTGGGTGGTGGTGGGTGGTGGTGGTGGGTTGGTGGCGGGGGGTGGTGGTGGTGGTGGTGGGTGGGTGGTTGGGTGGTGGTGTGGTTGGGTGGTGGTGGGTGGTTTGTCGTGCGTTGTGTGGGTGTTACGCAAGGGTAGGGTTATATTAAAGCAGGTAGGCGCTAACCATAGTGTACCTGAGCCCCTAATGAGGTCCTCCGCTACACCTGTTCCCAGTAGCGCCCAGGTGACCTTCAGTAATTGGTATATGTCAGGTCATCGACATTTTGAATGGTTTAAAGGAAAGTTGCTTATGTAATATTTTTAACATTTTTGCCATTCAGTATTGTGAATTTATACCTGCACAGAGAACAAAAGAGATAGATGAAGAGAGACGAGAGAGAGGATGATCGTGAGAGGGAGATAGAAGACATTCCTGAGGAGAGAGAGCGAGAGATGAGAGAGAGGAGAGAGAGAAGCAGAGAGAGAGAGGGTCGGAAGAGAGAGAGAGAATGGGAGAGAGAGGAGAGGAATACGAGAGAGAGAGAAGAGGAGATGGTAGGGAGTTTTCATTTGTGTATCGATCAGTACTGTTACAGATAAAATGTCCCCAACAATAACAATAACAATGAATATAAATAATTGAATAAAAGACGCTATTCATTGTGTGTGTGTGTGTGTGTGTGTATGTGTGTGTGTGTGTGTGTGTGTGTGTGTGTGTGTGTGTGTGTGTGTGCTCTACATGCAATCTTTCACTCTACGTAAGAAGTGCATAAATAAATATTTCCAACACTCTCTCTCTCTTCAGTTTATATTTGCGTGATTTATTACTCACTGGCATTTCACAGTTCTAAATATAAACCCAGTTATTTTTTCTATTATTTCTTGGTACAAATGTTTTAAACTCGTGTCTTTTTATTATATGACTTAGGCGTTATAAGATATTGTTTAATGTTATCGTTCGTTCCAGTCCTAAGTTAAATATTTATCATAACATAATTTATCATAACATAATATAAACATACACTTTATTTTGATTATCCTCATTCTATTGGTTTTTTCATGAGTCTTCTGAAAATGACAACACCAAATGAATGTTTAAAATTACAACACCACATGAATGTTTAAAATGGACAAACACTACATGTAATATGCCTTTAAAATCACAACACACTGAGATGTTTAAAATTTATGCAACACCACATGAATGTTTATATTGACAACAACCATCATGAATGTTCTAAAATTACAAACCCAGTGAATGTTTAAAATTGGAAACACCACATGAATGTTTTTATAAATTTACAACACCACATGAATGTTGGAAAATAGCAGACTACACATGAATGTTTAAAATGACGATACAACCACATGAATATTGTAAAATTACAAACTACCACTAATGGAATGTTTAAAATTACAACACCACATGAATGTTTAAAATGACAACACCACATGAATGTTTAAAATTACAACACCACATGAATGTTTAAAATTACAACACCACATGAATGTTTAAAATTACAACACCACATGAATGTTTAAAATTACAACACCACATGGAATGTTTTTTAAAAGACAACACACCACATGAATGTTTAAAATTACAACACCACATGAATGTTTAAAATTACAACACCACATGAATGTTTAAAATTACAACACCACATGAATGTTTAAAATTGGCAGATGGAAGACGAATGAATAAAGAAAGTATGACGAAGTGAAAAAATCTGTAAAAGGAAAGAAAGATCAGAGAATGGGCGAGATAGAATAAAAACCCAGTATAAAAGAGGAATGTGTCGGAGCAGAAGATACACGAATTGGAGAAGGATGTGAGGCAGGATTTGTAGCGGAGCGAAAGAGAGCGAGGTTGTGGGAGGAGGAGGAGGAGGAGGAGGAAAGAGAGAGGGACGATAAAGGATACAAAGAAGGAGAAGGAAGGAAGGAAGGAAGGAAGGGAGTAGAATCGCGAGGATATGAGAAATGAAAAAGAGAAGAATAAGAAGGGAAAGGAAGGGATAGAAATGGAGAGGAGGAAAAGGAGAGAGATTAAAAAG
>JACEEZ010023452.1:325000-357500 GCA_016584305.1 Chionoecetes opilio | reverse complement strand
AGAAGGATAAATAGATTGATAGATAGACAGACAGAAGGATAAATAGGTTGATAGCTAGAAAGACAGAAGGATAAATAGATTGATAGATAGAAAGACAGAAGGATAAATAGATTGATAGATAGAAAGACAGAAGGATAAATAGATTGATAGATAGAAAGATAGAAGGATAAATAGATTGATAGATAGAAAGATAGAAGGATAAATAGATAGATAGATAGACAGAAGGATAAATAGGTTGATAGATAGAAAGACAGAAGGATAAATAGATTGATAGATAGAAAGACAGAAGGATAAATAGATTGATAGATAGAAAGACAGAAGGATAAATAGATTGATAGATAGAAAGACTAGAAGGATTGGTTGAAAGATAATTGATGGATAGATTAAGGAAACAGAAAAAAAAGATATATATAAAGAAATTGATGCATAGTCAAATAAAATGACTGACAATCATGCAATCAGAAAAAAAGATACATTGAAAATATATTCTACAAGCAACATTACTATGAAGGATAGAGTGATAATTAACAAACAACAATATCATAGAGAAAAAAATGAAAGAAATAAAAAACAAATCTATAATTAATACAGAGGAAAAAAAAGAATCTAACGAAAATACTCTAATAATATAACAAAACAAAACGAAAAAAAGATGCATAAAAAGTAACCAACCATGAATTACATAAAATTAATGAAATACAGAACAAAAAATACAGAAAAAAATACAGCAAATACAAAGACCATCAGAAAAAAGTGATAGAATAAAAACTGAGAGAAAAAAATCCATCCTTCAAGAAAATATGAATCGTGACGAAGAAACAGATAGCGAGAAGGAAGGAAACGCCAGGAAGGGAAGGTGGAGGGAAAAAAGAGGGCGGGGTATATTATTATCTCCATCTTTCCCTCCATCAATATCCTCCTCTCCTTCACCTCTCCTCTTTCCTCCACCAGGTAACACTGACCCCTCCCCGCCCCGCCCCGCCCCGCCCACAGTCACGAGGCCTCACATGGAAGGAGAGAGGGAGGGGGAGAGAGGAAGGGAAGGAGGGAGAGAGAGGAAGGGAGGAGAGAGAGGAGGGGAAGGAGGAAGGGAGGAGGGAGAGAGAGGAAGGGAAGGAGAGAAGGAAGGGGAAGGAGGAAGGGAGGAGGGAGAGAGAGGAAGGGAAGGAGGGAAGAAGGAAGGGAGGAGGGAGAGAGAGGAAGGGAGGGAGGGAAGGAGGGGGAGAGAGGAAGGGAGGAGGGAGAGAGAGGAAGGGAAGGAGGGAAGGAGAGAGGGAGGAGGGAGAGAGAGAGAGGAGGCAAACGGGAGAGAGAGTTTAGAAGGTCAATCTTTCACTTTCATAATAATGTTAGCGATATTTTATTTGACTCTCTCTCTCTCTCTCTCTCTCTCTCTTCTCTCTCTCTCTCTCTCTCTCTCTCAAGAAAACGAAAGCTAATTAAAAAGATCACCGGTAGAGTTAATTAATTTCACCTTGTCCAAAAAAAAACATTCAATAACGCCTACTAATTAAAAACACAAATAATTGTATCTAATTAACGTAAACTCTTCTATAAATTCTCCGCAACTTGACCAAACCTTAAGCTAACCTGTTGCAACTTGATGTGTATTTACTACCTCCTAACAACAACCTTATCATCATCATCATCATCATTTCTTAATAAAACAATAATAATAATCTGAAAATAATAAATATCCTCATAATATCTAAAATAATAATAATAATAATCCGCAGTGGCTTTAAATCCTTCTTTCCGTCACTCCCTCTTTGAAGGTGAGTGTTCGCAGTCATTACGTGATTGCCTGTGATTTAAAGGCAGACAATAATGGCACTGTTTACCTTTTCTTTTGTATCTCCACTAGGGCACGCGCGGAGGAGGGGAGGAGAGGAGAGGGGGAGGGGAGGCCTGTGTTTACCTGGCAGGTGTTGAAAGGGTTAATGAGGTGTGTGTGTGTGTGTGTGTGTGTGTGTGTGTGTGTGCGTGTGTGTGTGTGTGTGTGTGTGTGCGCGCGTGTGTGTGTGTGTGTGACCCTGAATTGTGTGTTTATAGTCACGGGTTAGAACGTTTCACTAAGTCGATACACCCCTGGCAAGGACGGGGGGGGAGGAAGGGGGGAGGAGAAGCCAAGGAGACAGGGGAAGGGAAGGCAAGGCGATATAAGGAGACAGATATAAGGAGGTATATATAAGGAGATAGATAGAATAGATAGATAGAAGGAGACAGATATAAGGGTATAGACAGAGACTTAGATATGATAATACTGAATTAGAAGATCACGACGCTTGTGTGTGTGTGTGCGTGTGAGTGTGTGTGTGTGTGTGTGGTGTGTGTGTGTGTGTGTGTGTGTGTGTGTATGTGTGTGCCCCATCACCTAGCATATCCTATCACCGTTACCTGTTATTCGAAGTGACTGACTGTTGCGACATGAATAGAAAGCCGACCCAGACACTCCCTCCCTACCTTCCTTCCTTCCTGCAACATTTTTTTCCCTCCGTCAAGGCACTGAGAACAAGATGTAATATATCGGACTTTCCCTCCTCTCAGACAAGACAAGATATCATGAGCCAGCCAATGCAGCCGAGAGAGAGAGAGAGAAAGGGAAAGAAAGAGAGAGAGAGAGAGAGAGAGAGAGAGAGAGAGAGAGAGAGAGAGAGAGAGAGAGAGAGAGAGAGAGAGAGAGAGAGAGAGAGGAGAGAGAGAGAGAGAGAGGAGAGAGAGAGAGAGAGAGAGAGATTGATTTAATACCAAAAAAAGGGGGGAAATGTGCCAGAGAGAGAGAGAGAGAGAGAGAGAGAGAGAGAGAGAGAGAGGAGAGAGAGAGAGAGAGAGAGAGAGAGAGAGAGAGAGGAGAGAAGATGATATAATGACAAAAAAGGGGGAAATGTGCCAAACAGAGGAGAGAGAGAGAGAGAGAGAGAGAGAGAGAGAGAGAGAGAGAGAGAGAGAGAGAGAGAGAGAGAGGAATAAAAGATAATTAAAATCGAGATAGAGAAAAAATATGTTCGTCATGTCAAGCTATCGATGTTAGTCTCATTTCGGGCGGTTTAAAGGGCGTGGTGGGCATTTTTAAAGGGGAGGTTCTGGTCTTGCTTCACTACCTCCCCCTCCCCCTTCTTCTCATGACAGGTTAAAGGGGGGTCAGGGGGGGGGGGGGCAGGAGGGGGTAACCAGGGCAATGTGGCTAGGTGATTAAAAGAGGCCACTAAAGGTCCCACTAAAGGTCCCACTGAGGTTAGGTGTGTGTGTGTGTGTGTGTGTGTGAATGTGTGTGTGTGTGTGTGTGTGAATGTGTGTGTGTGTGTGTGTGTATTCATCTAGTTGTATTTTACAGGGCCACAGCAACGCTCGTATGGCCCCGTCTCCATATCAACATTTTTATCATTCATCCTTAGTGCTTTTGTGTTGGCCGAAGCCACCACCCCGGAGAGCAGGTCACAAATCCCGGCTAACACCCGGTACCCATTCACTGCTGGGTGGACAGGGGCTCGGGTAATTAAGGAAACAACCCATCTGTTTCCGCTCCGGGATCGAACCCGGAACTTCTCGGTTGTGAACCGAGCGTTCTTCCCTTACACCACGGAGTTCCCCGTGTGTGGTAAGTTGTGTGTGTGTGTGAATGTGTGTGTGTGTGTGTGTGTGTGTGTGTGTGTGTGTGTGTGAATGTGTGTGTGTGTGTGTGTGTGTGTGGCTAAGAAGGAACTTGCCTAACCGGAACCGTCTCTTCCTCCCCTTATTGTTATTTTTGTTTCAGCAGTTTTTTTCATTTTGTAATTTCTGATACAACTTATTTTTCTGACTTCCTCTGATTCATCTCATGCTTCCTCTTCCTACCAAAGTTCCTATCGCGTTGTATTTAATTAATCAATCCCATTCGACTTCTTACATTCCACACATTCTATTCATTTCCTTTTCCCCTATACTTTCATATTATCATTCCTCCTTTTGCCTTCTCATTCCCTCCTACGTCAAGGCTCGTTTTACATATCATGACTTTACACTTCATCCTCATCCTATTCTCTCTCTCTCTCTCTCTCTCTCTCTCTCTCTCTCTCTCTCTCTCTCTCTCTCTCTCTCTCTCTCTCTCTCTCTCTCTCAGCCTTACGTATCATACTCAATAACAGTCTATCACTATCTATGCGGTCTTGTATGTCCTATTATCTATTTCTTATTCTTTCATTCGCATTCTATTATATTATAGTCTTAAGTTCTTATGTCACAATCCCACACGCTCCAATACCTGTAATGAACCGGTATCTTACTCAATAACAACTAGTATCGCTATCTTATCGGTTTTTGTATGTCCTATTATCTTTTTTTCTTATTCTTTCATTCGCAGCTCACAATCCTCCCGCCACTACCCGCCATGAACCGGTATCCAGCAACCCCGCCAAACACAAGTATGCAATGGTGAGCGTAGTAACAAAAATAGCGGCGGCAAGAAGCGCTGACATTATTACGATGTGGGACGAGACCTTTGGCGTTCAATGCGAGAGCCAATTATGCATGGCGCCGTGAATGACTTAGCAAGATGCACACACACACACACAGACACAGACTATGTCCCTCCCTCCCCTTCACCTCCGCTCACCTTTCATCAATAGAATACACGCATCAAAGGTGTTGTTTGACCTTCAGAAATGTTCTCCTTTCATACACACACTGACCTATTCATTGACCTATCCTCTTACAGACAGACAGACACACGGACTTAGCACAATTCCCACGACAAGAATGATAACAAATTAATACACACACACCGTCGCCACCTAAACGGCTTGGTGGGTTAGAGCGTCCGGCACCATTCTGTGGTCCGGCGTTCGATCCCCGGCCCCGCTCTTTCTTGGGGATTTTTCCACTGACAAATTATGGGGGTTACTGTCCCCCTTGAGCAAGGGGATGGGGGGGTTTGGTGTGTGAGGTCCCAGCATTACCCAAAAATCGGTAATAATGAGCTCCAAGCTCGCACCGGGAGGGTGAAATGACATGAGGGTGAAATGGATCGCAAGTCTGACTCGCATGGACAAGACCATAGGTGAATGACACACACACAAACATACACAAACACATTAAGCCAGCCACACAATCTCAACTATGCGATCACTGAGGCATTCAATTCCCCCTATGACACGCACACAAAAAAAAAAATAAAAAAAATAAACATACACCCAAGTCATGTGAGTAGTGAGCAGGTTGGTCTCGTTGGTCTCGTGGCACCTGTAGTCAAACGTAATCCCTCCGTCAGGTAAAACTCCGTCCTCGAGGCATTACCTTCATCTTGCAAGGGTCCCACAGGAGGGTTAAAGGCTAGAGGGAGGCGGGAGGCAGGAGGCTGGAGGCACGCGTAGAGAGAGAGGGAGGGAGGTATATAGGCTGAGCGGGGCAGCGAGGAACTGGGGTCGCGGCTCCGGAGTGCACCTGTCTGCTCCAAGTGTCGGTGGGTAACTGAAAAGGGGAGGGGTCGACCTTGCTTATATACGTTTCCCTCTGCCACGCCCAGCGACCTGAGACACACACACACACACCAACCACAACACACCCCAAACACACACACCAAAACACACAACACAACCCCCAAAAACCACACACGAAGTAAGATAAGAAAAAAAAATTAATATTAAATGTTCCTATTTTTTTCCTTTTTTTCTGCATTAATCCTTTTTTTTTCATTATGAACAAATGTCTTTTTTTTTTTTTACCGGAAAGTTATTCTCAATTAATTCCATGTTTTAAACCACTCATGTCTTTCCTCATCCTTGTTTTTCCACAATTCCCTCCCTCCTATTAATTCTGTTCTCCACAATTCCAATTTTCCTATCTATTCCATGTTCTTCCTCACTAATTCCTAGTCTTCCCTCTCCACTAATCCTAGTTCTTCCTATCTAATTCCTATGTTCTTCCTTCTATAAAATTCCTATGTTCTCTCTCATTCCTCCTGTCTCACTCTGCTCTCACTCTATCCACATCCACACATAAATCCACATCCACTACCTCTATCCACTCACTACCTCTCACGTACTCTATAATCCACTTCAATGCCCATGTTGTATATCCACACACATCCACATACCCACTCCCTCCACCCCTTACCGTTTATATCCACAATATCCACACACATCCACATACCCACTCCCTCCTCCCCTTACCGTTTATATCCACAATATCCACACGTGATTTTTTTCTCTATATCCACACGAAATCCACATTTTCCTACCTGGCTCCATCCTCGCCTTGACTGCGTGAGAATATAGAAGGAAAAAAAAGCGAATCTCCAAATATTTCCATGTTTATTTATACTCTCTCTCTCTCTCTCCCCTTCTCTCCCCTCTCTCTCCCCCTCTCTCTTTTCTCTCCCCTCCCCCTCTCTCTCTCTCTCTCTATCCCCCTCCCCTACTTTCTTTTCCTCTTCTTTTAAATCGTTTAATTTCCTTTTTAAAAAAAAAAATTTCAAAGGAAAGCAGCACGGCGGGAAATTTGTCAATGATTCCCGGCCCTTTTTGACCTTTAAACCCCTCCCTTTCCCTTTTTGACCTAAATAAACCCCCCGCCAAGCCTGTTATCTGTCTATCCCACTGTCTAAAAAAAAAAACACTAAAAACCCAAACCTATCTTTTTTCTCACTTGTTTTTTTCTGTCTTTTTTTTTTTCTCTCTCTCCTCTCTCTCTCTCTCTTTTCCCCTCTCTCTCTCTTTTTCTCTCTCTTTTCCCTCTCTCTCCTCTCTCTCTCTCTCTCCTCTCGATGAAGGGTGGGAAAAAAAGGGAGGCCAGAAAAGGAGAGGGAGGGAAGTTTAGAAAAAAAGAGAGAGGGGAGAGAGGAAAGAGAGAGAGAGAGAGAGATGGAGAGAAAAGAGAGGAGGGGAGAAAAGAGAGACGAGAGGGGAGAGGAGGAAAAGGGGAGAGGAATTATATAAACAAAAGTATAGAAATGAGGGAATGGGAAAAAGAAAAAGGGAAAAAAAAAAGGAGGGGGGTCCCAATTTGGAGATAAAAAAAACAGAGATAAAAAAAGTACATAGGAAGAGAGAGAGAGAGAGAAGAGAGAGAGAGAGAGGGGAAGAGGAGAAAAAGGGAGATGGAGAGAGAGGGGGGAGAGGAGAGACCGAGAGAGGGGGAAAAGAGAGAGAAGAGAAAAACAGAGAGAGAGAAGGACGAGGGGGATTTTTTGAGGGGAAAAGGGGAGAGAGAGAGAGAGAGAGAGAGAGTTAGTGAAAGAGAAAAGCAGGAAGGAGAGATATAAAAAGATAAACACAAAAAAACAATCTGCATTAATAGGAGTGACCCGTGAAATTAGAGCAAAGTAAGGGAGTGAGGGAGGGGTCGTGAAGGAGGGGCAAGGTCCTCCCCAACACGAACTGCCCCAATAAACAGGCGGGGCACGACAACAAAGTACGCACACCCAAAAATTTTAATTTCCCCCAAAACCCTCCCGGTCCGTGTCCCCCGCCTTCTCCACACTTTTGCCTTTTCCAGCCCTTTACCCCCCCCCCCCTTTGGCCCTCAAAACCTTTTTCTTCCCCTTCCGGGACCCCCTTTTCCCTTCCCCCCCTTTAGTCCCCTGTCTCAGCCCCTCCCTCTCTGGGCCTTTTCCCCTTCATTTCCCCCTTCAAGCCCCTTCCCCCCCCTTTTTCCCAGCACCCCCCCCCATTTCCCTTTCCCCCTTTAAAGGCCCCTTCCCCC
The DNA here is from genome assembly GCA_016584305.1 of Chionoecetes opilio. Taxonomy (NCBI): domain Eukaryota; kingdom Metazoa; phylum Arthropoda; class Malacostraca; order Decapoda; family Majidae; genus Chionoecetes; species Chionoecetes opilio. Next base: position 349,823 of record JACEEZ010023452.1, on the reverse strand, counting down.
CCCCTTTCCACCCCCCAAACCCCATTTCCTTTCCCCCTTTTTCAAGCCCCTTCCTCCCCCCTTTCCAAAGCCCCCCTCCCGGGCCCTTTTCCCCTTTTCAACCCCCTTTCCCCCTCCATTTCCGGGCCCCCCCTTTCCCATTTTCCCCCCCTTTTCAAGCCCCTTCCCCTCCCATTTCCAGCCCCCCCTCCCATTTTTTTTCCTTCCCTTAAAACCCCCTTCCCTCCCTTTCCGGGCCCCCCCCCCTCCCAGTTCCTTCCCCTTAAAAACCCCCTTCCCCCTCCCTTTTCCAAGCCCCTCCCCTCCCATTTCCCTTTCCCCCCTTCCGGGCTCTCCCCCCCTTCCCAGTTCCCCCCCTTTCCCCAGCCCCTTCCCCCCCCATTTCCTTGCCCCTTCCAGCTCTCTTCCCCTCCCATTTCCCCCCCTCCATTTTTTCCCCCTTCCTTTCTTTTCTCCCCCCTTGCCAGTCCTCCCTTTTCCCCCCCCCAAAGCCCCATCGAAATTGTAAACACCCCACGGGACCCCCCAAAAAAAAACATGGTCGATAGGGTGTTTCCCTTTTCCCGGGCCAAGGCAAGGGGAAAAACCCAGGGGGGGGGCCCCAACATACAAAGGCCCCTCCATTAAGTCGCTTTTGGGTTGTTGTTATCGTGTTTTTTCCAAAGGAACAAAAAAGCAATAGTTTTGGGAAAATTTATCAAAGATATGATAAAAAATATTTGGGGGAATAAAAAGTGTTGATGTAACTTTAAGTGTCGTATTATATTAGTGAAAGGTTTGTATGTTCTTGACATAAATAAGATAAATGCAGTAGATTATGTCTTTTGCCTTACCTGTAATGGAAGCTACAGGTTCAGTACAAGTATAGGCATAGATATTGACCTACTTCTAAAGATTACCAATGACTATCGATTCTTGGCATTGAAATTTGTTGTGAGATTTCTAAACATTCTGAATCGGACCTAATCTAACCTAAACCTAAACCTAAGCTGATCTAACTTAACCTAACCTAATCTAACCTAACATAATCTAAAAACTAAACCCAAACTAACCTAAACCCAACCTAAGCAACCCCGACCTATACCAACTAGGCTAAAATCTGGGCCTGACCCCAACCTTTACCTAAGTTTAGGGTAATTTAAGTCTTTTGCAGATGGGGGTCAGCCGTTCCCCTGCCCGGTGGTCACAATTTTGCCCCAGGACTCACCAGGTCACTCCATATTGACCTACTATGCGTATCCTTTAGTGTTTGTGATAATCAAAGTATATTAAAAACCCTTTAAATTTTGGGGGTAAACTAGGGGGTCAAAAAAATCAATGATAGGATTTAATGGAATTTAAAACTTGGGGTATAGAACTAAAAAAAAGACTAAAACGCATTGTAGAAACTGAATAAGGAAAGTACGCGATGCAATAGACGATAAAATGCTTAACTTTTCTTCCTCGTCAAGATAATTTGATGCATAGGCTAGCTGGTTTTATTTTTTTGAGAGTGAAAGGAGGGGAGATCGAGACTTAGGTTGGGTAATGGATAAATTTTCATAACTGATGAAGAGGAGAATGTATGTGGTGGGGGTGGTGGTGGGGGTGGGGTGGGGTTTATGGGGTGGTGGTGGTGGTGGTGGTGGTGGTGGTGGTGGGGGTGGTGGGGGGGTGGGGGTGGTGGTGGTTTGGGGGGTGGTGTGGTGGGGTGGTGGTGGTTTGGGGGTGGTTTGGGGGTGGTGGTGGTGGTTGGGGGGTTGGGGGGTGGTGGGGTTGGTGGGGTGGTGGGGTGGTGGTGGTGGTGGTGGTGTGGTGGTGGTGGGGGGGGGTGGTGGTGGTGGTGGGGGTTTTGGTGGTGGTGGTGGGGTGGTTTGGGGGTGGTTTGGGGGTGGTTTTTGGGGGGGGTTGGTGGGGGTGGTGGTTTAGGGTATGGTGGTGAGGGGGGGGTTGGGGGTGGTGGTGGTGGTGTGGTGGGGGTTTGGTCGGGGTGGGGGTGGGGTTGGGGTTTGGGGGGTTTGGGGGTGGGGTGGTGGGGTGGTGGTTTGGGGGGGTGGTGGTTTGGGGGTGGTGGTGGTGGTGGTGGTGGTGGTGGTGGTGGGGGTTGGTGGTGGTGGTGGTGGTGGTGGTGGTTGGGGGGTGGTTTGGGGGTGGTGGTGGTTTTGGTGGTGGTGGTGGTGGGTTGGGGGGGTTTGGGGGGGTGGGGGGGGGTTTGGGGGTGGTTGTGGGTGGTGGTGGTGGGTGGTGGTGGTTTGGGGTGGTTGGTGGGGCGGGGGGGTGGGGAGTGTAGTGGTTGGGGGTGGTGGTGGTGGGGTTTGGGGGTTACATTTAATTCGTCTTTTAAATTAATTCTTCTTTCTCTTGTCCCCCCCCCGGGTTTCGGGGGCTTAAAACTTTAACAATCAATCAAACAATTTTCTTTGTAAAGGAATACTATCTCCTCTTCTCTCTCTCTTCTCTCTCTCTCTCTCTCTCTCCTCTCCTTCTCTCTCTCTCTCCTCTCTCTTCCTCTCCCTCTCTCTCTCTCTCCTTTTCTCCTCTCTCTCTCTCTCTCTCTCTCCCCTCTCTCTCTTTTTCTCTTATTTTATATATATATATTATTAAAATATATTTTATATCAGGCACAATAAAACCTGAATTAAATCTCTTTTACAAAAGGATACAAAATAATAAGTTAACCTTTTAAAAAAAATGACAAGACTCACTTTTTGGTATCCCCCCCATTAAAGACTTTAAAAAACCTTTTGTGCAGATAAAAAAATTAAAAATGTTTTATTAAACCCCCGGTAAAAGAAGCAAAATTTTTAGGGAATTATTATTTACTAGCCGCCCCAAAACCCCCCCTCCCGGGGGGACTTTTTTGGGTAAACCCCCTGCGGAGGGATATGGTGGGCCTTCGGCCCCCCAAAAAACAGACTCTCCAGATAGCCCCCCTTTTAAATTTTCCCGAAAAACAGAAAACCCATTCATCACCCATTACCCCCACTCCCCAAAACATTCCCCCACCCCTTACCCATCACCCCCCAACCCCTTCCACTCCCCATTTTCCCATCACCCCCCACCCATTCACCACCCCTTACCCCCAAACCCCCCCCCATTCACTCAACCCCTTAAAAACCCTCACCACACAAACCCCTTCACTCAACATTTCCCCTTTTTCCCCCCTCATTTCCCCCCCCCATACCCCCACCCCCCCCATTCACCACCCATCACCCCCCTAAACCCCTTAACCCCTCCCCCCCAACCCCTTTCCAATCACCCATTACCCATCCCACCACATCAAGGTTTCCTCAATTCTCGCAACCCACTTTTTTTTCACAACTCTCGCTAATGGCTGCTAAAAAGAAAAAAGAAAAAAAGTGATCGGATCATCTCATAAGTGGGCTTAAAACCTTCCTCTGGTCGAGCTGGTTCCAAAACTGTGACATATGATGGGATTGCACCACGGGGGGCGGAACCTATACCACACACAACACACACACACACACACACACACACACACACACACACACACACACACAGACAGACAGACACACTTTCGCTTTTATTAATATAGATAGAAATAATAAATTATTATGGAAATCTCAAATCGAGGAAATAAAAACAAAAATATCTAAAATTATAGGAATATTTTATAAAATCAGAGGGCAACTTGATGTAACTTGTTTAAAGAAAATGTACTCTGCAATTGTTTACCGAAATTTACTGTATTGCTCTGCCATCTGGGGAGGGGCTTACTCCACATACATTGACACACTATTTTTGCAGCAAAAGAAACTACTACGCACAATGTTAAATGTTCCTCGCTTACAGCACACAGGTCCCCTTTTCAATGAACACAAAATCCTGAAAATTCACGACATAATATTTTTGCAGTCAGGTGTTCTAGTCTACAACTCCATCAATACCTGTCCCATAAACCTTGGCTTCACACCCATAGCCCACCAGACGGTGACAAGGAGGGGGAATGACCTCAGAGTTCCCCTGTATAGGACTTCCCACGCCCAGCAGAGTGTGTTGTTCAGAGGCGCCAGGCTAGGGAACAGTCTAGCTATAGACATGCGTAATGCTCCAGCCAATGTATAGTTTCAAAACTCGGGTTAAATATAATTTATTGAGTAAATATGAATAGAAGTATGTATACTATGTCCTCATTATACTATAAATATCTTAGTCAGTGCCAGTTCCATAAAGAGTGTTAGTGTGTATCATATTCTTGCATATGTTTTTATACAATATATATATAATATATAATATATAATATATATATATATATATTATATATATATATATATATATTTTTTTTTTTTTTTTTTTTTTTTTTTTTTTTTTTTTTTTTCGTGTAATGTGTATGCGTGCAAGTGTTATTAGTGTTAGAGATATTTACGTATGTATGTGTATGTATTTTGTAGCTAATGTGTGTGCATACGTGTATGTGCATATGTTATGTTTTCTATTGTATTTGTTACTTTATTTTTCCATTTTTCATTTATATAATACGGATTCAGTATCCATAGTATAGCTCAGTGCTTTTTTTTTTTTTTTTTTTTTTTTTTTTTTTGGGCGGCCTGTTTTGCTACCATTTAGTTCACTTACCATAATTTGCATTTGGGTTCATATAGGCGCTCACACTCAATGAACCCGGCCTGTAAAATTCTAATGTATTATATTTCTTATACTATATATTTAAGGCCAACAAAACAATCAATCAATCAATCTCTCTCTCTCTCTCTCTCTCTCTCTCTCTCTCTCTCTCTCTCTCCTCTCTCTCTCTCTCTCTTTCCTCTCTCTCTCTCTCTCTCTCTCTCTCTCTCTCTCTCTCTCTCTCCAATCACAGACAAACCCACACCTAATAAAGAAAAAACCCCACAAAATACTATCTTTTATACACCTACATATTTTTAACACCACACTTCACTCATAAAAGTATCATAAACGCCACTTTCTTTCTTAGTATACCACCCCAACCTCCCCCGCCCCACCAGCACTGCCCTGCCCTGTCAGCCCTGCTCTATATAGGACATGTAACGAAATATCAAGATATGGGTTGGCGGCACTATCAATCCTCTCTTAATAAGTGTTTATAAAGGTTCAGTTCTGATAAAGGACGAATATTATAATGCAAGAAGTGTGCTAGAGAGAGAGAGAGAGAGAGAGAGAGAGAGAGAGAGAGAGAGAGAGAGAGAGAGAGAGAGAGAGAGAGAGAGAGAGAGAGAGAGAGAGAGAGAGAGAGAGAGAGAGGAGAGGGAGGAGAGAGAGAGAGAGAGAGAGAGAGAGAGGAAGAGAGAGAGAGAGGATAGGATAGATTATGAATTGAGATATTATTTGACATGTAGTTTTGTAATATGGACATATACATATAGTGATAAGGCAGGTCCAATAAGCCGAAGTTTATAGGACTGAAGCTATAATACATAAAACATAGCAAGGAGACTGTCATGGCATTTGAAATATTAACATTTTATGGATGATCATATGGAAGTTAACAATAGTAAACCAATCATTTTAAATTCATAAAAAAGAAAAATCTTAATAACCATAAAAAAAAACACGCAAAGAAAAACAAAACAAAACAAAACAAAAACAAAAAACAAAAGCGAGAGAGAGGAGAGGAGAGAGAGAGAGAGAGAGAGAGAGAGGAACGAGAGAAGAGGAGAGAGAGAGAAAGAGGAGAGAAGAGAGAGAGAGAGAGAGAGAGAGGAGAGAGAGGAGAGGAGAGAGAGAGAAAAAAAAAGAGTTAAAAAACAAGTGAGACCAGATAGTTAGGTAAATGGTATTTTTTTTAGACTGATGGGATATGACAGATAGACAGGCTTGGCAGGGGTTCATGAGGTCAACAGGGAAGGCAGGGTAAGAAAGGTCAAAGGTCAGGGAATCATGTGACATTCCTGCCGTGCTGACTCTCCTTTGATTTTTTTTAATCAGGAGATATAAACGATCATTGACAAGGCGGAACAACATTTTTGTCATACATCTATTTTTTTTTTTTTTTCTTCCTCTCCTCTCTCTCTCTCTCTCTCTCTCTCTCTCTCTCTCTCTCTCTCTCTCTCTCTCTCTCTTTTCTCTCTCTCTCTCTCACACACAATGAACTCTCTCTCTCTCTCACACACACACACACACACACACACACACACACACACACACACACACACACACACCACACACACACACACACACACACACACACACACATTGAAAGAAAGACTGGATAAATGTGAATACGGAGACGGGACACACGAGTGCAGTTCAGGCCCTGTAAAACACAACTAGGTAAATAAAACTAGGTATATAACAAACATATAACAAACTCCACGTTCCAATCTTAAAGCCTCAAACATGCAGGAAAACGTAATTTGACCTCCCAACGAGTAAATTCTGAATACAATGTTTGCATATATTCATAATCTTCAATAAGCATGTTATGGAAATATTACGAGTAAGTTTCTGCAACATGGCCGAGATGTAAAGAAGCCGGACTGCTGGTCAAGAAAAGGGAAGGAGGAGGAGGAGGAGGAGGAGGAGGAGGAGGAGGAGGAGGAGGAGGAGGAGGAGGAGGAGGAGGAGGGAAAAAAAGAGAAGGAAGGGTAGGCCATAAGTGCAATGGATAAACAAGCACAAGGAACAAAGGTCGTGACTTCCACCAAAAAAACCGAAACCTTCAATAAAACACGATAAACCACAAGAAGAAGAAGAAGAAGAAGAAGAAGATGGATTCCCTCCCCTCTTTTCCACCCACCATAAAAATAAAAAAAGAAATATATATATATATTTAAAAATAAATAAATGTTGGTAAACGAAACACGACCCAAATTTTCACGACCATAATATTCTCGGCCGCCGTAAGAACAGGTTACGAAGGCGCATTTCAAACCCAGTCACGGGAGAACCGGTACGTGTGAGGGTCAGAGGCTCGGCTTTCTATATCTAGGTCACACCGGCCAGCCTCTCTAAGGTGTCTTCAGCCCTTTAACAATGCACACACGTGGATGAAACTCTTTATAGCTTTTTTCTCTCTCTCTGTATTGACTCGTGTATCTTTCTCATGTAAGTGTGTGTGTGTGTCTCTCTCTCTCTCTCTCTCTCTCTCTCTCTCTCCTCTCTCTCTCTCTCTCTCTCTCTCTCTCTCTCTCTCGATCATGATATCTCCTCACCTCTTTTCTAATCCTCTAGCTATTCTTCTCCTTTTACCTTTTCTCCTCTCCTCCCCCTCTTCCTCCTCCTTCTACCTTTTCTTCTCCTCCTCCTCCTCCTCCTCCTCCTCCTCCTCCTCCTCCTCCTCCTCCTCCTCCTCCTCCTCCTCCTCCTCCTTCTCCTCCTCCTCCTATGCCGTTCAATTCTGGTCGCCCTGTTTCGTAAAAGATCAAGCCAAATTGGAATCAGTGCAAAGAAGAGCAACCAAACAAATTCCATCTCTGCGAAATTCATCTTATGAAGAGAGACTGCGGAAACTTAATATGTTTTCCTTAAAGGATCGTAGAATCCGTGGGGACTTGATAGAAACCATTAAGATCCTAAAAGGATTTGATGTCATTAATCAAGAGAACATATTCGAGCTTTCTCCTCAAGTGATAACAAGAAACAACGGTTTAAAACTGAATGGTCAACGTTGCATCACAGATCTCCGTATAAATTATTTTAATGTTAGAGTCGTTGAACGATGGAACAAGTTACCAGCAAATGTTGTCAAAGCCAGCACAATAACTATATTAAAAAACAGACTTGACGCGCACTGTAAAGTAAATGGGTATTGATAATGCCCTGCGAATTCATATTTAGTCACCCGGATCGATTAGTTGTAGTGGTAGTGGTAGTTGTAGTTAGTAATTTCATATCCTATCATTCTTCACTACGTAACTTCCATGTTCCTATCCTCTTTCGGGACATGGTATCATTTTCCAACTGTTTTCTTACAAGTAGTTGATAGTTAGTAGTAATGTAGTTCAGCAGATACCCTCGTTATGGACCATTAGGTCTCCTGGTGTCTGTTATTCCTATGTAATCCTATTCCTATGTAAAAAATCCTCCTCCTCCTCTCCTCCTCCCTCCTCCTCCTTCACAACAGTCTGCTCCTCCCCCAGTCTCACACCAATAAGTGAGCAAGCAAAAAGAAGGAAGCAGCAATTATCAAATATACTTTTACCGTCTCGACGCTCATGGCCGCTTGACCTGCCATTATACGATAGGAGAAGAGGTCACGACAGCTTACCTTTAGTTAATGCTGATGAAACACACCGCTACTCACTTCATATGACACACATACACGCACACACACACACACGCACACACACACACACACACACACACACACACACACACACACACACACACACACACACACACACACACGCACACACACACACACACACACACACACACACACACACACACACACACACACACACATACAAATAGGCGGCTAGACACCTCAGTTTACCTTCCAACTAATGACCTGTATCACCAGCCCAATTAAGAGTCAGTTTATTATTGCAGGAAAAGGCTTTGCAGGACAGACACATTAGCAACCAAGCATCAACTGCCTCGCTTTGCCATAAAACACACTCTTTTTTTCGTTTCTTTTTACATCACAAAGGACTGGCCAAGGGCAAAAAAAAGAAGTAAAAAAAAGTTCGCTTAATTGCCAGTCCCTATAAAGAAGACAAGAAGAGAATATAAAAAGGTGGGGTGGGGCTAATTTAGTTCGTGCCCTATAGTTATACACACACGTAGTAGTTTAAAATAAGCTAATAAACCAACGGACAGGTAATTTAACAGGTAATTCAACGGGTGATTTAACTCTGACACGCTCCAGAGATACGATAGAATGAGACTCGAGAAAGTAGTGACATGAAAGACTTCAAATACTGCGTCAAAAAAAGGTATTGTATCGATCAGGTAAAGTTTTCTAATAGTAATCCTAAACAAGGTAATATCCCGTGAAAGTTCTTATTAAAACTCGGTAAAGACACTAATATGCTCTTGTGAAGCTGACTATAATGAAGGAATGGAGTGGTGTGTTAAATTCTACGTCCATGAATTACGTCCAATATATAGATACACAGTAATGTAATAATACAAGAAGAGTAAATAATAAATAAATAAAAATGATAACTGTAAGGCTATTCACACTTACGCCTCGCCATGTCTCCGGAAATCTGCAGGAAGAGAAAAAAATTAATATGAGAAAAAAAACCGATGAAATAAACTATATAAAAAAAAAAAAAAATTATGAAAACATTGAAACAGGAAAAAATATCGAGCAGGAATTTTGGATAAACGACAAATCACAACAAGTAAATGACAAAAAATATCGAGCAGGAATTTAGGATAAACGACAAATCACAACAAGGAAATGACAAAAAATATAGAGCAGGAATTTTGGATAAACGACAAATCACAACAAGTAAATGACAAAAAATATCGAGCAGGAATTTAGGATAAACGACAAATCACAACAAGTAAATGACAAAAAATATAGAGCAGGAATTTTGGATAAACGACAAATCACAACAAGTAAATGACAAAAAATATGGAGCAGGAATTTTGGATAAACGACAAATCACAACAAGTAAATGACAAAAAATCAATTCAATAAAACGACAACATTCACCAAAAAGAAAAATATCGAACAAGAAATTCATTAAACAAACCAGAAACAAAAATCATTTAATAACAACAAACAAACAGTAAAAAACAATTACACACAGATTAACATAACACAACATCACACAAGATGACATAAAACAGATTGATAAAACAACATACAACAGTAAAACAAAATATAGACAGTATTTAAAACGACAATCAAACAAGTAAATGACAAAATCATTAAAATCAGTAAAACAATCATAAACAGTAAAAAAATCAGTAGAAGGATAAACGACAATCACAACAGTAAAACAAATAAATATAACAGGATTCATAAAACAATCATCAAACAGTAAAACAAAATATTAAACAGTTAAATACAAGACATTAAACAGTAAATACAAAAATTAAACAGAATTAAAAACGACAATAAACAGTAATAAAAAAATTCGAGCAAATTTTAAACACGAAATACAACAAGCAAAGACAAAAACAATATTGGACAGAATTTATAAACACAATCCAGTTAAACAGAAAAACAATCAATTAAACAGTTTAAAAAGAAACATTAAAAAATCATTAAACATCAGTAAACAATCATTAATAACAATCATAAACAGTAAAAACAATTACACATTACAGTAACATAACACAACATTGACATAAGAGGACATAAACAGTAAAACAATCATTAAACAGTAAAACAATCATTAAACAGTAAAACAATCATTAAACAGTAAAACAATCATTAAACAGTAAAACAATCATTAAACAGTAAAACAAGCATTAAACAGTAAAACAAGCATTAAACAGTAAAACAATCATTAAACAGTAAAACAAGCATTAAACAGTAAAACAATCATTAAACAGTAAAACAATCATTAAACAGTAAAACACATCCAAAAAATCAAACGCGAACAAACACGATAAAACATGTAGGAAACGCCACGAATTTTTTTTTTACGTAACAAGTATACACACAAAAACTCAGACACACTCGGTTGCATTGTGGGAGGAAAAAAGGAGTGAAGAAAAAACAAATGAAGGCAAGGAAAGCAGCAGCGCACACCTTCCCTCCCTCATTACCTTGTTGACACTGCGCACGGCTGAGACGCAGACACTACATGTGGCCAACCAAATGTAAACAAATCTTTATCATTCCAGCCTTCGAACCTCATCTTCTGTTATCTAAATTACTTGTAGTTTTCCATTGATTTAACGCAACTTCAATGCAGCTTATCTTATCTAACCTAACTTAACCTAACCTATGCAAACCTACACCTAACCTATCCTAGATGATAACTACATATCCTAATCTAATTTGATCTAACCTAGCCTAACCTAACCTAAACTAAAGTGTTCAAACCCATACCTAACCTAACCTATCCTAGCTGATAACTAACATATCCTAATATAATTCAATCTAACCTGGCCTAACCTATAACCTAACCTAAACCTATACCTAATCTATCCTATCCTATCCTTCCCTTACCTAATTTATGCTTGCACTCAACTCAAGGAAGGATGAAGGACTTGTAAATATATCAAGGCAATAAAACTTTTCTGGTTATCTATATAAATCGTTACGTATTTTCCCATCCCTATTTTGATTGACTCCATATTTCTTGGTAAGTTTCCTTATGTCATAACGTCTGTACTTATGTCTCGTAGCATTAAACTATGTAATTCGTACATTGTATTAATTAAAGCTTAGATATTGCACCTCAAATTTTCAGTTTACGTAATTGCCTTCATTAATTTAGATAACAAACACCTTTTATATGAGTCTTTCCACAAACCACAAAAAGGGACTCTCTCTCTCTCTCTCTCTCTCTCTCTCTCTCTCTCTCTCTCTCTCTCTCTCTCTCTCTCTCTCTCTCTCTCTCTCTCTCTCTCTCTCTCTCTCTCTCTCTCTCTCTCTCTCTCTCTCTCTCTCTCTCTCTCTCTCTCTCTCTCTCTCTCTCTCAACCTTCGCCGCCCCTTGACTCCCGTTCCGGCACATCCTCCTGAAGGGTCCTTAACGCCCTCCTGTGTGTGTGTGTGTGTGTGTGTGTGTGTGTGTGTGTGTCTCCCTCCTTCAGGATTCGAGGAGTCCTTAGGCAGACTCCTGTTGAGGATCTTGACCATGAATAATTAGCAGTTTTCTATTTTTATCTATGCTGTTATTCTCTCTTTTTCCTAATGTATTGCTTCGTACATGCATATCAACATAAGATTTGCTTGTTATGTGATGTGGTGTTTTTTTGATTCCGGAATGTTTTAAGTGTGGTTTTTAATGTGTGTGTTTTCTTGCTTCTTCCTCCTCTTCTTTTCCTTATTTGGGTTTTAAGGAAGTACAGAAATCAAGGTTTTTATGCTTGAAAGCTTGCCGGTCATTATATAGATGTCGGTCATGTGATGTGAATGTAAAAATGGTTCGTTTTTTATTATAACCGGTTGTGCATTCCATATTCTCTCTCTCTCTCTCTCTCTCTCTCTCTCCTCTCTCTCTCTCTCTCTCTCTCTCTCTCTCTCTCTCTCTCTCTCTCTCTCTCTCTCCTCCTCTCTCTCTCTCTCTCTCTCTCTCCCCTCTCTCTCTCTCTCTCTCTCTCTCTCATTCTGAAGACCTGATTGATATTCTTAGAAATTGTTAAGTTTCTGCTAAGCATTTCACTTATAAAAAAATTTCGCTGGTTATGTGTGTGTGTGTGTGTGTGTGTGGTGGGTGGGTGGGTGGGTGGGTGGGTGGGTGGGTGGGTGGTGGGTGGGTGGGTGGTGGGTGGGTGGGGGTGGGTGGGTGGGTGGGTGGTGGGTGGGTGTGTGTGTGTGTGTGTGTGTGTAATAGTAATAGTAATAGTAAATTGCCATAATTGTTACATCTATAAATTACATAAACAAACTTATATATACCATGTCTATTAACGGCATGGTCTGTCGAGCCAAGACTCTTTGACAGACGGAAATTTCTAATCTAAATTTGCAGTACACAGGCAACATTATTTTCTAAGAAATTATTTTGAATAGATTATGCAATCAAACTTTACAACTACAGTAAATAAGATTCCAATTATGTAAAAAACAAGCACCAAATCTCCAACACATGCATTCTTACAAGCGTTAACAATATAGAACATCCACACTGACTTGCGTATTGACACACACTTACATCGTTCGCCTAACATCCTGTATTCTGACAAGTAAACAAATAACTCTTTATTTTCTTTTTAAATTGAAATAAATTACATGTAAATATTAATGTTTTTACATCAGTAGGAAGGGAATTCCACAGCTGAGGACCGTCACATACCACACTCTTGTTGTAGAGGGTTGTTCGAAATTGTGGACTCACTAGATTTATATTATTACCCCTCGTGTTATGAGAACTTTCAATAAATTTGAAAAGTTTGTTACCTGTATAGATATTCATGTTTTTAAAAATAAGCAACAATACAAAATATATTTTTATGAATTTGAAATTTAATATATTTAACTGAGAATAATTACGGCTGGTAGAATCAAATTTATCCATGAATAGAATAGATCTGATAATCTTATTTTGGGCTACTACTATTTTTTTCAAAAATGATGGCCATGTGCAACCCCATATGGAGACACAGTAGATCAGGTGAGGGTAACACAACGTGTAATATATACTTAACATACTCTCTGTTGTTAGTTGATGGCGGACTCTATATAGGATGCCACATATTTTTGATAGCTTTGTACATACCTCATTAATAGGATGGCTCCAATTTAAATTTTCATCGATAATTACACCTAAAAACTTTGTATGCGAGACACGTTGTATTGGTTCACCTTCTAATAATATTGGGGGCATGACATTTTTTATTGAACGCTTTTGAAACAGTATATAATTGGTTTTTGTAACATTGAGGTTTAATTTGTTGGCCTGTATCCACTTATTTATCAACAACAATTCAATTTGCAAATTAAAATGTAAGGAGTTCAGGTTATCTGAAGCCATGTTGAGAGTCAGATAATAAGCTGTTTCCCTCCAAGTAGTTAATAAGGCGAGTAGAAATTGCCTTTTCAAATATTTTGCTAAAAGCAGGAAGGATTGAGATGGGACGATAGTTTTTGATGTCATTCTTGTTCCCTGATTTATGTCATGGTATTACCTTGGCCTTTTTTAATTGATCTGGAAATGTACCAGTTTTTAAGGAAAGATTAATTATGTGTGTCAATGGACGAGAAATAGAAGAGGCAGTGAGCTTTAAAAGTTTAGGTGAAATGTCGTCACAACCAGCTGCGTCAGACTTAATGGCTGTTAGGTACTTCTCAGTCTCCGTTGCCTCTACTGGAGTCAGATACATAGAAAAGGCTGGAGGAATGCATAAATATTGTCTATGCGAGTAGTTATCTAATGTATTATTGGTTAAGGAATCTCCGAACCGCAAGAAGCTATCATTAAATTTATCTGCAGTGTTATTACATGGGGGTTTTAATTCAATTAAGTTATTTGATGTAGTTGAACTTCTGCCAAGAATTTTATTAATAGACTGCCAGTGTGCTTTGGGATTACCTTGAGTTTGCTTTAATTGTTCTTTATGATATTTGTTTTTCGCAGCTCTTAAAACAGATGTTAATTTATTTCTATAGATTCGATAGGTTTCTCGAAAAGTGATTGGCCATTTGTGAGCTAATCTCTCTAACCTGTGCTTTTCTTTGATGCTTTTCCTCAAGGCAGGAGTGATGTATGGTGTTTGATGACATTTAGGTTTTACGCGAATTTGCTTCATTGGGATATGTTTCTGGAAAATATTATTAAAATATTGGAAAAAAATATTATACGATGCATTAGGACACACAGATTCTATAACAGTTGACCAATCCAGCTGGGCAACTTCATTACTGAAGTCTTCAAGGGCAGCATTAGTTAGGCATCTTTTATGAATAAACCGTGGAGAATTTTTTGTCAAATCTTGAAGCCTGAATTGTGAAACTACAGGAAAATGGTCTGTTGTATCATTGTGTGTGTGTGTGTGTGTGTGTGTGTGTGTGTGTGTGTGTGTGTGTGTGTGTGTGTGTGTGTGTGTGTGTGTGTGTGTTATATCCCACCTCCTTTTTTCATACCAAGAGGTCATGTAAGGTCACGGGAGAGGGGGGTCATTGATCTGGGGGGGAGAGCATGCATCGCCTAACACAGGTCATCGTTATCGCCAGGAAATGTTATGAGGGCGGGGTGACCTTTTCTGACGTGGGTCACAGGAGGTGAAGCAATAGTGGTGGTGGTGGTGGTGGTGGTGGTGGTGGTGGTGGTGGTGTGGTGGTGGTGGTGGTGATTCAATATAGAATGATAACATTATAAATCGTTCTTAAGAGATATGTAAATGTAACATATAATTCATACGTAGGTAAATACACACACACGAAAAAAATCTATAGTAAAAGTACACTAAAAATTCTAAGTTAATAGATTTATTCATGATTTCGTAACAATGAAGAAAAATTTGCCAGCACTTAAGTATCTCACATCAAATGTTCTTATCTTAAAGTAATCGTCCAGACCATTTCATCATTCCTGATTTGATGTATTTAGAGTATAGCCATTATCGAGTGTATCAACAATATGTTGTCACTTCTTGCATCCAGTCAGCCGTTTTTTAATAATCCGCAATCAAAATCTGTAAATTCCCCGAGCTTCGAAAACGCTCATGGCAACTGGCAGACGATGCGCCACGGCTCGGTGACGTAGCAAAAGGGAGGCTCCTCTTCCCGCGCTGCTGTGTGTGTGTGTAGTAGTGTTTGTGTGTGTGTGTGTGTGTGTAGTGTTGTGTGTGTGTGTGTAGTAGTGTGTGTGTGTGTGTGTGTAGTGTGTTGTGTGTGTGTGTGTGTGTGTTTGTGTGTGTGTGTGAGTAGTGTTTTGTGTGTGTGTGTTTGTGGTGTGCGTAGTAGTGTTTGTGTGTGTGTGTGTGTGTGCGTAGTAGTGTTTGTTGTGTGTGTGTGCGTAGTAGTGTTTGTGTGTGTGTGGTGTGTAGTGTGTGTGTGTGTGTAGTGTGTGTGTGTGTGTGTGTGTGTTTGTGTGTGTGTAGTATGTTTGTGTGTGTGTGTGTGTTGTGTGTTGTGTAGTGTGTTGTGTGTGTGTGTTGTAGTGTTTTGTGTGTGTGTGAGGTTTGTGTGTGTGTGTGTAGTAGTGTTTGTTGTGTGTGTGTGTGTGTAGTAGTGTTTGTGTGTGTGTGTGTTGTGTGTAGTGTTTGTGTGTGTGTGGTGTGTGTGTGGTGTAGTAGTGTTTTTGTGTGTGTGTGTTTTGTGTGTGTGTGTAGTGTGTTTGTGTTTGTGTGTGTGGTGTGTGTTGTGTGTGTTGTGTGTGTTGTAGTAGTGTTTGTGTGTGTGTTGTAGTGTTTGTGTGTGTGTGTAGTAGTGTTTGTGTGTGTGTAGTAGTGTTTGTGTTGTGTGTGTGGTAGTGTGTGTGTTGGGTGTGTGTGTGTGTTGTGTTGTGTGTGTGTGTGTGTGTGTAGTAGTGTTGTGTGTGTGTGTGTTGTTGTGTGTGTGGGTGAGTAGTTAGTTTTGTGTGTGTGGTGTAGTAGTGTGTGTGTGTGTGTAGTAGTGTTGTGTGGTAGTAGTGTTGTTGGTGTGTGTGTGTGTGATGTAGTAGTGTTGTGTGTGTGTGTTGTGTAGTGTGTGTGTGTGTGTGTAGTGTTGTGTTTGTGTGTGTGTAGTAGTGTGTGTGTGTTTGTGTGTGTGTAGTAGTGTTGTGTTGTGTGTGTGTGTTGTAGTGTGTTGTGTGTGTGTGTGTGATGTGTGTGTGTGTGTGTAGTAGTGTGATAGTGTCGTACGTGTCATCGCTCGTATCTGGCTAACTAGTAGGGTTGCTATATCGTGTGTTCGTTGTGCTTATACAGGGTCTTTTAGTGTTGGTTAGTTAGAATCGTTGTGTTTAGTATGTTGCTGCGTGATACGTGTTCTGATGTGTACTGTGCTTAAGTGTTGCGTTTGGTTCCAGTAGGCGACTGTGTTGCTTACTTAGTAGTTCGTCCCTTTTTGGTCTCATACATGCTAGGCCCGTTGGAGTGTAAGAAATCGTGGCTTATTTTTCTTCTGTTTTACGAAGCTGATCTTTTTGGTTTAGAGTGTTTTAATCGATCTATTAGGTCACAAACAAATCTGTCTGGACATTACATATATCTCACACATCTTCTTTCTTAACCACTCTTCTTTCTAACTACTCTCTATCTTACACACCTTCTTACTTAACATATCTCTTATCTTAAATATTCCTTATCTTACACACTCTTTTTCTTAACTCTTTTGTAAAACACCTCTTATCAAAACTTATTTCCGCTCTTTTACATCTTTACACTACCTTCTTATCTTAACATCTTTTATCTACACACTTTCTACTTAACCTTTAACACACTCTTCTATCTTACACTACTCTTCTTGTCTTAACACTACTCTTCTTATCTTAACACTACTCTTCTTATCTTAACACTACTCTTCATATCTTAACACTACTCTTCTTATCTTAACACTACTCTTCTTATCTTAACACCACTCTTCTTATCTTAACACTATTCTTCTTATCTTAACACTACTCTTCTTATCTTAACACTACTCTTCTTATCTTAACACCACTCTCCTTATCTTAACACCACTCTTCTTATCTTGACACCACTCTTCTTATCTTAACACTACTCTTCTTATCACTACAGTTAATTATTATCTCTGTTTCCTTCTGCAAGCTTTTACTTTCCTTGAATCGCTTTTATTCCCGCATCGATTAGAATCAGGAGACAACTTTCTGAACTTTTATTATTTCCTAATTGACTGTGTGGCCTGTTGTTGCATGTTTTGTGTTCTTCTTATGAGGTGTTTATTGTATATGTGTGTGTGTGTGTGTGTGTGTGTGTGTGTGTGTGTGTGTGTGTGTGTGTGTGTGTGTGTGTGTGTGTGTGTGTATTCATCTAGTTGTATTCACCTAGTTGTATTTTACAGGGCCAGAGCAATGCTCGTGTGGCCCCGTCTCCATCTCAACATTTTTATATCATTCATCCTTAGTGCTTTGTGTTGGCCGAAGTCAGCACCCCGGAGAGCAGGTCACAAACCCCGGCTAACACCCGGTACCCATTCACTGCTGGGTGGACAGGGGCCCGGGTTTTAAGGAAACAACCCATCTGTTTCCGCTCCGCCCGGGGATCGAACCCGGGACTTCTCGGTTGTGGACGAGCGTGCTTTCCCTTACACCACGGAGTACTACAATCGTGTGTGTGTGTGTGTGTGTGTGTGTGTGTGTGTGTGTGTGTGTGTGTGTGTGTGTGTGTGTGTGTGCGTGTGCGCGCGCGTGTGTGTGTGTGTGTGTGTGTGTGTGTGTGTGTGTGTGTGTGAAAAAGAAGATAGAGAAAAAAAATGGAGAAAGAAAAGTAAAGAAAAATCATAGAAATAAAACAAAACACAAATAGAGTGTAATTGCCTGGGGTTTTTTTTCTATTTCCTCCGCATAAGTCGATACAGGTCGCTGGGTAGAAGATGGCGCATGAAGAAAAACATTGTCTATTCCTGCCACCAGAAAATACCAAGCAAGGTATTTCAAACCAATTATATAACACTTGTATTACTTGCATGGGGGGTGTAATCTGAGACGCTTCTTCTTATACACAGCAACTGGAGTAAAGCCGCGATATAGATGGGAAAAAATACCATCCGCAGCTTAATAAGGAGAAAGTACGAATCTAACAAAACATGAACCAATTTTATTCCTGAGACCTGAGATAACCTTTACTGAAAAGAAAGAAAAAAATAGTAACATAAAATTAAAAGTTGGAAAAATGAAGAGAGTAACTGTTCTATAAAAGCACCGTACTGATCTATAAAGGGAGGGAGTTCATTAATCTTGGGTATATACATTTTTTTATACTCTACTAAAAAAATTATCATGTAACCACTACAGTAATATTTAAGGACAGGAAGGTATGGGAAGATGTGTGTGTGTGTGTGTGTGTGTGTGTGTGTGTGTGTGTGTGTGGTGTGGTGGGTGGGTGGGTGGGTGGGTGGGTGGGTGGGTGGGTGGGTGGGTGGGTGGGTGGGTGGGTGGGTGGGTGGGTGGGGGTGGGTGTGGTGTGTGGGTGGGTGGGTGTGTGTGTGGGTGGGTGTGGGTGTGTGTGTGGGTGGGTGGGTGATGTGTGGGGTGGGTGGGTGGGTGGGTGGGTGGGTGGGTGGGTGGGTGGGTGGGTGGGTGGGTGTGGCAAGGTGAAAGGTGAACACAGCAATACTAGATTATTGATAATTTGTAGACTTAGAATGAGGTTACACGTTTGATTAATTTACTTTAATCCAAAAGTCAACTTATTATTATAAGGAAAGGATAATACATTAATGATGGGAGCGTCAGGAAGGATGACAAAGGTGGCAAGTTAAGTAATAAGCTAGGGAAAAAACGGGGACAGGAGAGAGAGAGAGAGAGAGAGAGAGAGAGAGAGAGAGAGAGAGAGAGAGAGAGAGAGAGAGAGAAGAGAGAGAGAGAGAGAGAGAGAGAGAGAGAGAGAGAGAGAGAGAGAGAATCATACAAACAGAGACAGAAACAGACAAACATTCCAGGCTTAAGATGGAACACTCAAGAAAATAAACCCAAAATATCAACATACTATGAGACGCGAATGAAACAGGTATTGAACCGGGTCATGAAAAGAACATGACCACTCCCCAGGGGCAGGGAGGGGCCGGCAGGGAAGGGCAGAGGGGCAGGGTGTGGCCGGTGCCTGGGGAGGAGAAAGGAGGGAGGCAGGGAGGCAATCAACTAACACGTCATAATATTAACCAAGATGTAAAGGAGGACAATAAACAATTACTATATTCTTGGAGTGTGAAAAAAACCTTATTGGAGTGAGAAAAAGTGGATAACCTAAAGAGAAAAAGGTAGGGAGATAAAATAAGATTTTCATCCTATCTAGACACTTTGCAAGTACCAACTACAAGGTTATTGACTATACAAAGCGCCGACACGTCAGCACGAACTAGGCGGACTCGAACCGCTGACCGAATGCACAGGGACGCTGCACATTGCGAACTCACGTCTCTACCAACCTTGCCACGCTGACGGGCTGAAAAGGGAGGGAAATGGGATCGGTGTTAAAAGGGAAATGGGATCGGTGTTAAAAGGGAAATGGGATCGGTGTTAGAAGGGAAATGGGATCGGTGTTAAAAGGGAAATGGGATCGGTGTTAGAAGGGAAATGGGATCGGTGTTAAAAGGGAAATGGGATCGGTGTTAGAAGGGAAATGGGATCGGTGTTAAAAGGGAAATGGATCGTGTTAGAAGTAGGAAATGGGATCGGTGTTAAAAAGGAAATGGGATCGGTGTTAAAAGGGAAATGGGATCGGTGTTAAAAAGGAAATGGGATCGGTGTTAGAAGGGAAATGGGATCGGTGTTAGAAGAGAAATGGGATCGGTGTTAGAAGGGAAAGGTGGAGGAATCATGATTGAGGGTACGGAGTTAGAAAAAGAAAAGAGAAAGGCGAGGAAAAGCAAGCAAGAATGAGTTAGAGCACAAAAAAGTGGTAAAGAAAGGAAGGATGTGGGATAGATGTCAGCCAGAGAAGTAAAAGTAAGTTTGAATAGTAAAATAAATTGGATAAATATTAGAAAAAGAATTATTATGGAAGGTTCGAAAAATAGGAAAGATGTAAAAGGGACAAAAAAAAAGGGAAAGAAAATTATTGAAAGATAGAAATATAGGAAAAAATGGAAGGACGAGGAAAAGAAGGCAATTGGGAGAACAGAAGAAAGTGGATATAAAGAGGAAGAAGAAGAAGAGGAGGAAGACCAGAGAGAGAGAGAGATATAGTAGTGGAATAGTTTAGTGACCGGAAGAATAACACAGATTCAGTATGAGTGGAGAAAGGGAAGTGGACGGTGGACTCAAAACAGACTTACTGAAAAAGAAAAAAAAAAAATGGACAGGTGACGTCATTCTTTCTGGAGGGAAAACGAAAGTGAACTGACTGAACTGATTGAACTGATTGATTGATTGATTGATTGATTGATTGATTAATTGACTGACTGACTGACTGACTGACTGACTGACTGCATAGGTGACTGATAATTGTACACTTTTCACTTCTGAATTTGCTAATGAATTTGAACTTTTGAATAGGTGAAAAATACAAACACACACACACACCACCCCACCCACCCACCCACCCACCCACCCACCCACCCACCCACCTCCCACCCACCCACCCACCCACCCACCTATCCTCCCACCCCACCCACCCACCCACCCACCCACCCACCCACCCACCCACCCACACTAGAAGTTTATATCCCCACCCAAATAAAACTTTGAGGAACCAACACACTTGATTAAGAGGAACAAAGAAATACAAGATACCATATGAAAGAGAAGCGAACTGAAACTAAAAATACACAGCAGGGGAAGAAGAAACAAAGAGAATATGAAGCAGCGGAAAGACTATGAGGTTAGGTGAATAAATTGGTAGCAAAAAAGAAGAGAAAAAAAAACTGCATTTGCTTCTGTGTCCAAGAAAGTTGTTAGACAGGCAGACTCGACCCTGAAGACCCACGAAGAAAGAAGGAATGCTAAGAAGGAAGAGGAAGAGACAGAGGAAACGGAAAATAATGAAGAACGATGATAAACTTAACTAAAAAGAATGAGGATGTAAAACTGTAAGCAAAAAATAGAGAGGAAGACGAAGAGGAGGACAAGGAGAAGGTGCAGGACGAGGACAAGGACGAAGGAAAAGAATAAGAAGGAAAACAAGGGCGATAAACAGGAAAACAACAACATTAAATAGATTAGCATATTAGACATAGATAGATTAACAACATTTCAACGATTTAATCATTCAAACAAACTATATCTATCTATCTATCCATCTATCTATGCATCCATCTACCCATCAATCCATTTATCTGTCCTTCCATTCATCCATCTATCTATCCTTCTATCCATCCATCCATCCATCTATCCATCAATCCGTCATTCCATATAACTATCCTTCAATTCATCTATCCATCCATCTATCTATGCATCCATCTACCCATCAATCCATCAATCCATCTATCTATCCTTCCATTCATCCATCTATCTATCCTTCTATCCATCCATCCATCCATCTATCCATCAATCCGTCATTCCATATAACTATCCTTCAATTCATCTATCCATCCATCTATCTATCCATCCATCCATCCATCCATGCATCCATCTATCCATCTATTAAAAAAAACCTCATCCATATTAAAACTTCATCCTAACATCATTCAATTTTTTTGTTTTCAGTATAAAAAATGTGACACACTTTCACTTGCTTTTCTTTTTCACTTTTCGCAACTTTTCCTTCGTTTTTTCTCTCGTTTTTTTGATCAGTCCTGAAATTCTTGTTTGATTTCTATTTCCTTTACATATATTTTTTCCCGGTGAATTTTTTTTTATTGGCTGTGGTTTGTGTCAATGAAGACCTAATAAATGCAATACCCATGCACAAATAATAGTATAATAAAGCAAAGACTAAATAGATCATAAAAACCATACAATCAGTCCGGCCTAAACCGAACTAAATTGGCCCACCCCTCTTTCTACATTCTCTTACTATCTTCTGTATAGGGACAGGCAACTAAGCGACCTTTTCGTTACCTTGTTTTTGCCCTTGGCCAGTCCTTTGTGATATTAAAAAATTAAAATGTCATAACCTGTATAATACCACCCAGAACAATTACTATTAAGGCTACAAATGTGTTCTTATTCCCACATCTTAAAAGCCAAACAACAATAACAATAAAGAAAAGAAAAGAGCGCGCGAAAAAGATAACACTCGGTTACTTGCTGGCGGGTCGGGTCAAAACAACAACAAAGGTCGGGATGTTTCTTATTACAACTATTATTTCGCCACATACAAAACCGGCACTGCATGATATATATTTGTTTCTTCTTTTGCTACTAATTGGTAGTAGCAATAATGGTCCGGTGGCATCTTCCGTTCTCTATGCGATGTATGTGGTTTCCGCTTGGCTGTAGCTCCGAAACTAACCCTAGGATTTTCTCAATAATACCCTCATTGTACTACATTCACACATAAAGTTACTCTGTTATGACCAGGAAAACCTAACCTATCTTATCCGTAACCTAACGTAACCTAACCTGACGTGTTCAAGAGTAAACGCCACATACTCTTACAGAAAACGGGAATATGTGATCCGGTTTAACCCCTTGAGGCCCCCCAGAGCGTACCTAATTTATATTGTAATTTGGCTACCATAAGACAATTTTAATTAATATAAGCAATATTTTATAGATATGACCTGTTTAATATTCTTGTCCACTAGCTAATTTGGTATATTAATTTACTTTTCGTAATTTTATGGCTAACAACAGACGATTTTATATATGATCAAAGGAAAGATCTGGGCGTGAGGAGGTTAATATTTTCCGTGTGACTAAAGTGGGTTGTCTCTGTCTAGCCAGTAATTAGCCTCTTATCAAAAAAAAAATTAAAAAAATTAATGGCATATACGTGTACAGTACAAGTGTGAAATAATAAATAGTTGAATAGTAAAGAGTAATAAAACTTTTTTTTTTTTTTTTTGCCTTATATGCGCCTGTAGGCATTGTACCGGGCTCGATGGTACTCTGGGTTCTTGAAGGTTTTGTGGTTTTTCTCCCCGTGGTGGCGCAGGTAGATTCTTATATGACGCCTGTATGAGAGGCTCATCCCCACCTGGTCCTCGATGCCTCGCATCGAAGGTGAGTTATTGGAGGGCATGTGTGGTTGTTCTTAGGCCACTCGCGGTGGCAGGAAAGGTTTGTTTCTTGGGACGAACTGGGTTCACGAGGCAGCCGCCAGTCGGGACGCTTAACCCTCCGTCCACCTCCCCAGTAGTAATAGAGTATAAATAGTATAGTACAGTTGAATAGTAGCGAGTAAGTAATTTTAGGATGACATATAAAAGCAAAGTTTGAATAGACAAATTAGTGGATGTAAATAGATAGTAGAAGTAGTCGGAAGTAATCAATAGTAATAGTCAGTAGTAAAATAAAATAGTAAATAGTATAGTAAATAATAGTAAATAGTAGATAGTAAATAAAATAGTAAATGAGATATAATAAAATAGTAAAAGTAGTATAGTAAATAAATATATAGTAGATAGTAAATAAAATAGTAAATAGACCCAATAGATAGTAAATAAAATAGACCCAATAGATAGTAAATAAAATAAAATAGTAGATAGTAAATAAAATAGTAAATAGTAGATAGTAAATAAAATAGTAAATAGTAGATAGTAAATAAAATAGTAAATAGTAGATAGTAAATAAAATAGTAAAAAGTAGATAGTAAATAAAATAGTAAATAGCAGATAGTAAATAAAATAGTATAGTAGATAGTAAATAAAATAGTAAATAGTAGATAGTAAATAAATAGTAAATAGTAAAGTTTGAATTAGTAAAATAATAATATAATAGTAAATGTAGTAAATAATAGAAAAAAATAAAAAAATAATAAAGAAATTCAGTTTGGTCAGAAAGTATAGTTTAGCGACACCTGCTATAGTAATGAAGTCTTCTTTAATTAGTATGAAAGATGACTTACATAAGGGTTAAGTATTTGTACACGAGAGAGAGAGAGAGAGAGAGAGAGAGAGAGAGAGAGAGAGAGAGAGGAGAGAGAGAGAGAAGAGAAGAGAAGAGAGGAGAGAGAAGAGAGAGAGAGAGAGAGAGAGAGAGAGAGAGAGAGAGGAGAGAGAGAGAGAGAGAGAGTAGATGAGAGAGAAGAGAGAAAAAGAAAACAGAGCAGAAATTGTTACAAAGAACCAACTATTCACAATCCATAACTATTATCCAATAAAAAATACAATCACATTCTTACCTTACGGGGGTATGAGAGAGAGAGAGAGAGAGAGAGAGAGAGAGAGAGAGAGAGAGAGAGAGAGAGAGAGAGAGAGAGAGAGCAGCCGGACCCTTCCTCTCACTCCCTTCCTCTCACTCTTAACCAGGACGAACCACTTTTCCAATACACACAGTAAAAACTCGTCTTGTCGGCCATCGCCCCGCACGCCACTTGCCCGAGAAAAAGAGGAAAATAAAGTCACCTAATCCACATTGCTGACGCCCTAAATGGCTTTCCCTTCAATGTCTGGACTCGTACCCAGATAGGTGTTCTCTCTCTCTCTCTCTCTCTCTCTCTCTCTCTCTCTCTCTCTCTCTCTCTCTCTCTCTCTCTCTCTCTCTCTCTCTTTCTCATACCCCCGTAAGGTAAGAAGGTGATTGTAATTTTGGTTGAATAATTACAATAGTCATGAATAGTGA
>JACEEZ010023452.1:312500-320000 GCA_016584305.1 Chionoecetes opilio | reverse complement strand
AGGAGGAGGAGCTCTTGATATAGTTTTCCTTCCAATCGTGTGTTGCTGTATTATCTTCATCCCGTTTTTCATGACTTTATTATTATTATTATTATTCATTTTCTTTCTCCTCTTTCTTGTTTATGGAAATGCCAGAAGAACAGGAATAGGAAGAACAGAAAAACATGAGTAAAAAGCAACTATTATAAAAAAAAACCAAAGCGACGACCAAAAAAAAAAATCTTAACCTTGAGAAGCAAAATATAAAAACATCACCACTTAAAAAATACAAAACGAAACAATTGTGTACTAAGATAAAATTAAATATGATAAGAACTCATCCCACACTCACGTCTCTCTTCTCCTTAGCCTCGCCGGACCCCGCCCAAAACCCCGCCCCGTCCAACCCTCACCCAGACCTCGGCTACAGGAACCGCCCGCCCGTGGCCCAGACCTCCGCCAAGGCTGCCCAACGCAAACACCTCGGCTAAACATAAGTTCGGTAATGACCTGTAAAAACCACCACCACCACGCACCTGCCACCACCGCAGCCTCCCCCCCCCACTGTAGCCTCCCCCCCACCACCATCATCATCATCACCCTCACCACCACCACCGCAGCCCCCCCCCCACCGTAGCCTCCCCCCACCATCATCATCACCACCCTCACCACCACCACTGCCACCACCGCCACCACCGCAGCCCCCCCCCCACCGCAGCCTCCCCCCACCACCATCATCATCACCACCCTCACCACCACCACTGCCACCACCGCCACCACCGCCACCACCGCCACCACCGCAGCCTCCCCCCCACCACCATCATCATCACCACCCTCACCACCACCACCGCCACCACCGCCACCCGCCACCACCGCAGCCTCCCCCCCCACCACCATCATCATCACCACCCTCACCCTCACCACCACCACCACCACCACCACCACCGCAGCCTCCCCCCCACCGTAGCCTCCCCCCCCGACCACCACCATCACCACCACCACCACCATCACCACCACCACCACCACCACCACCACCATCATCATCACCATCACCACCACCACCACCACCGCAGCGCTCCCTCTATATACCTGCATCGCGTTTTCTATGACTAATATAATTTTCTATAACTTCTACAGCTAACTTTCTATAACAATTAAGGAACTGCGAATGGATTTTTGATTTTTTTTTGGGGGGAGGGTTAAATTCCTTTCGTTTTCCATTGGTTTAATTCACTATTTTTCTTGATTGTATTCCTCTCTTTTTTCCTCTGTAAACCTTCATCTCGTTTTCTTTAATGAACTGGACATGGTTTATGATCTTTTAGAAGGGTTTAATAATTATTCCTCTCGTTTTCTGTTGGGATTCACTTGATTTGACTTGGTTATGTTCCTCCCTTGTCTCTCTGTGTAAACCTTAATTTCGTTTTCTTTTAAGACTTCGAACTCGCACGGTTTTTTTCTTCTTTTTTCCTTAGGTTGAGTTCCTCCCGTTCACTGTTGGTTTAATTCCCTTTTTGTCATGGTTACATTCCACCTTTTTTTTCTTCCCTACCACACCACACACACACACACACACACACACACACACATGTCGGCCCCTCCCTCGGCAGGACAACAGGGAAGTGTTTGCACAGGTCCACTCGCCTTGCTCGGCCCCACCCAGTACCTGCCTTCCTCCATCGACACCCTCGGCAACACTCGACCTTCTTATGATACACTGCAACACTCATATACACTTTCTAGGTACACTTAATCACTTAATAACTTTCTAAATACACTTAATACCTTTCTAAAAAGACTTAATCACTTTCTAGATACACTTAATAACTTTCTTCTAGATACCCGTAATTACTTTCTAGATACACTTAATACTTTCTAGTCACTTACTTTCTAGATACACTTCATTACAAAACTCTTTTCAGTAAAAACACTCTACCTCATTTACCTTTACTAAATGTCATTCATTCATCTGCTAATTTTCACCTATAGATACTCATCAACCAGCTTCTATAACACTTTGCTGTCACTTGTTTTTAGCCATTCTTCAGGCTCACTATCCCACTATTTACTCTCACTATCTATTTTTCTTTCTTTATTTCTCTGTCAATTTTTTGTCTTAGTAATTTTCACTTTTTCATCACTGTCTATTATTTTTCTTTCTTTCTTGCTCCTTCCTGCAAACCTTAGTTCCTCTCAGCCTCTCTTATAGTTCTCTAAGCATTCTAAAGTCACCCCAGGATTTCCCCAGTAATCCCAGTCTCTCTCAGTTACCCCCAGCATCTCTTAAGGCGCCCAAAGCTTCCCCCAGTCACCCCAGTTTCCCCCCAGTCTCTCCAGTATTCACCCAGCATATCTCTTAAGGCCATCCAAGCCTTCACCACCAAGTCACCCCAGTTTCCCCCCAGTCTCTCCCAGTATTCCCCAGCATCTCTTAAGGCGCCCAAAGCTTCCCCCAGTCAACCCAGTTTCCCCCCAGTCTCTCCCAGTATTCCCCAGCATCTCATAAGGCACCCAAAGCTTTCCCCAGTCAACCCAGTTTCCCCCCTCCCTATCCCCTCCTCCAGTTCCATCTCCCAGTATTCCCCAGCATCTCTTAAGGCACCCAAAGCTTCCCCCAGTCACCCCAGTTTCACCCCCAGTCCTCAGTTCCCAATTCAATGTTAGACCCAGTTTTCTCCCCAACCGCCCTAGGCCAAGACGCATTGAGTCATGTCCGAGTTAAAAAACTGAATTTCGCTTCCCTTGTACTACACCCAGAAGTTGTGTACCGTTTGTCACTTTGTGTTGAGTGTTTAGTGACGTGTGTAGTGGTTTTGTGTATGGTGTGTGTGTGTGTGTGTGTGTGTGTGTGTGTGTGTGTGTGTGTGTGTGTGTTTTCATTCTTTCAAATTACACATGCTGGCGGGGTTTTGTGAGGAGGAAGAAGAGGATAAACAAGAGAAAAAAATACTATGAAAAAATACAATTGAAAATTAACTAAATATAAATGAAAAAAAAACGGATTTGAGGAGATAGATGAATGAAGTAGTGAAGGACAAAACACGCACGCACGCACGCGCACGCACGGAGGAGGAGGAGGAGGAGGAATACATAGGAATAGCAGACACCAGGAGACCTATTGGTCCATAACGAGGGTATCTGCTGAACTACATACTACTAACTATCAACTACATGTAAGAAAACAGTTGGAAAATGATACCATGTCCCTAAAGAAGATAGGAACATGGAAGTTTCGTAGTGGAGAATGATAGGATATGAAATATACTAACTACAACTACCACTACCACTAATCGATCCGGGGGACTATAATATGAATTCGCAGGGCACTATCAATACCCATTTACTTTACAGTGCGCGTCAAGTCTGTTTTTAAATGTAGTTATTGTGCTGGCTTCGACAACATTTACTGGTAACTTGTTCCATCGATCAACAACTCTAACATTGAAATAATTTTTACGGAGATCTGTGATGCAACGTTGACCGTTTAGTTTTAAACCGTTATTTCTTGTTGTAGGAGGAGGAGGAGGAGGAGGAGGAGGAGGGAGGAGGAGGAGGGGGGGAGGAGGAGGAGGAGGAGGAGGAGGAGGAGGAGGAGGAATACACAGGAATACATAGGAATAACAGACACCAGGAGACCTATTGGTCCATAACTAGGGTATCTGTTGCACTACATACTACTAACTATCAACTACATGCAAGATGACAGTTGGAAAAGGATACCATATCCCTAAAAAAGATAGGAAGATGGAAGTTTCGTAGTGAAGAATGATAGGATATGAAGTATGCTAACTACATTTACCACTAACACTACTCGATCCGGGGGACTATAATATGAATTCGCAGGGCAATATCAAAACCCATTTACTTTACAGTGCGCGTCAAGTCTTTTTAAATGAAGTTATTGTGACAACAACTGGCTCCGACAACATTTGCTGGTAACTTGTTCCATCGATCAACAACTCTAACATTAAAATAATTTTTACGGAGATCTGTGCTGCAACGTTGACCATTCAGTTTTTGACCGTTGTTTCTTGTTGTCATGTGAGGAGAAAGCTCGAATAGGTTCTCTTGATTAATGACATTGAATCCTTTAAGGATCTTAAAGGTTTCTATCAAGTCCCCACGGATTCTACGATCCTTTAAGGAAAACATATTAAGTTTCCGCAGTCTCTCTTCATAAGATGAATTTCGCAGAGATGGAATGAGGAGGAGGAGGAGGAGGAGATATATGGATTAAACAGAGATCACAAGGATAAACGATAGAGAGCAAAAACAAGGATAAGCAAAATAAGGATAAATATATAAAAAAAAATGCAGAATATGTGATAATTCAATAAGGCACAAAACTCCATTACGAAAAACTAGAGCAAAATGAATACTTTCCTCCCAGTCAGTGCAGGTTAAGGAAAGTGCAGTTGATTGAGACGGCATCAAGTGGGACATTGCAAAGGTTAAAAGAGAAATGTAAAACAATATCATAATGTTGTCTGAGTTATGAGCCAGCCCGTCATTAAGGCTTAGATTGCAATGTTCTCTTTTATCTATATTGGAGAGAGAGAGAGAGAGAGAGAGAGGAGAGAGAGAGAGAGAGAGAGAGAGAGGAGGAGAGGAGAGAGAAGAGAGAGGAAGGAGAGAGAAGAGAGAGAGAGGAGAGGAGAGAGAGAGAGAGAGAGAGAGAGAGAGAGAGAGAGAGAGAGAGAGAGAGATTTCTGGTGGGGAATGAAATAGAATGTATATTCGTTAATTATAAAACTTATTTTGTTACATTCATGTTTTTGTTTCACGTCCACGCTGCCTCACCCTCATTCTATGCCTCACCCTCACCCTCATTCTATGCCTCACCCTCACCCTCATTCTATGCCTCACCCTCATACTCATTCTATGCTCACCCTCACCCTCATTCTATGCTTCACCCATTCTATGCTTCACCTCACCCCATTCTATGCCTCACCCTCACCCTCATTCTATGCTCACCCTCACCCTCATTCTATGCTTCACCCTCACCCTCATTCTATGCTTCACCCTCACCCTCATTCTATGCTTCATCCTCACCCTCATTCTATGCTTCACCCTCACCCTCATTCTATGCCTCACCCACACCCTCATTCTATGCTTCACCCTTACCCTCATTATATGCCTCACCCTCACCCTCATTCATGCCTCACCTCATCTCATTCTATGCCTCACCCTCACCCTCATTCTATGCTTCACCCTCACCCTCATTCTATGCCTCACCTCAACCTCATTATATGCCTCACCCTCACTCTCATTCTATGCCTCACCCTCACCCTCATTCTATGCTTCACCCTCACCCTCATTCTATGCTTCACCCTCACCCTCATTCTATGCCTCACCCTCATTCTATGCCTCACCCACACCCTCATTCTATGCCTCACCTCATCTCATTCTATGCCTCACCCTCACCCTCATTCTATGCTTCACCCTCACCCTCATTCTATGCCTCACCCTCACCCTCATTCTATGCTCACCCTCATTCTATGCTTCACCCTCACCCTCATTCTATGCCTCACCCTCACCCTCATTTATGCCTCACCCTCACCCTCATTCTATGCCTCACCCTCACCCTCATTATATGCCTCACCCTCACCCTCATTCTATGCCTCACCCTCACCCTCATTCTATGCTTTACCCTCACCCTCATTCTATGCCTCACCCTCACCCTCATTCTATGCCTCACCCTCATTCTATGCCTCACCCCAAACCCTCATTCTATGCCTACACCCTCATCTCATTCTATGCCTCACCCTCACCCTCATTCTATGCTTCACCCTCACCCTCATTCTATGCTTCACCCTCATTCTATGCTTCACCTCACCCTCATTCTATGCCTCACCCTCATTCTATGCTTCACCCTCACCCTCATTCTATGCCTCACCCTCACCTCATTCTATGCCTCACCCTCACCCTCATTCTATGCTTCACCCTCATTCTATGCTTCACCCTCACCCTCATTCTATGCCTCACCCTCACCCTCATTCTATGCCTCACCCTCACCCTCATTCTATGCCTCACCCTCACCCTCATTCTATGCCTCACCCTCACCCTCATTCTATGCTTCACCCTCACCCTCATTCTATGCCTCACCCTCACCCTCATTCTATGCCTCACCCTCACCCTCATTCTATGCTTCACCCTCATTCTATGCTTCACCCTCACCCTCATTCTATGCCTCACCCTCACCCTCATTCTATGCCTCACCCTCACCCTCATTCTATGCCTCACCCTCACCCTCATTCTATGCTTCACCCTCACCCTCATTCTATGCTTCACCCTCACCCTCATTCTATGCCTCACCCTCACCCTCATTCTATGCCTCACCCTCACCCTCATTCTATGCTTCACCCTCACCCTCATTCTATGCCACACCCTCATTCTATGCCTCACTGAACACTCAAGGCGAAACACACATCATCACAGGAACTTAAAATAAAAATCTAAAACATAAAAAATTTCAACATAAAAATATAAATAGGTTGAGATAAATTAACATAAGAAAAAAGCAACAGAAAGAACACAAAAAACTCATCGTCACAGGAACTCTTCATCAAAAAATTGAACACTTAGGAGATTAATATGAGAAAAATAAGCACCAGAAAAAAGTCAAAAAAACACGAAAAGCAATCATTACAAGAACTCTTAATCAAAATCTAAATACTCAGGTAAATTAATACAAAAAAAACACAAGACAACACTGAAAAACCACACAAACACACACAATTAAACTGACTACTAGGAATTCTAACGTATAAAACCTTAATACTAGAAGACAAGAGGCCGTGAGGATAATAATAGTAAACGTGAAACCACAATTTTGTTTAATGTGAGGAGGCTGATTTTCATTATGCAGAAAGTGACCTGAAGGAGTGGCCACCAGCTCTCCAGAAGGCCACTTGTATCGAGTTAAAAGTCACATTATTCTTATATTACTATTCAAACATATTTATATTCTCTCTTCTTCAGATAACTTACCTCTCATTTCTTGTTCTTCTATCTTCACTTTCTATTTATCTTCTGTGCTGCTTTAATCTTATATTCTATCTATGTATCTCCTTTCATCTCCTCTCTTCTCTATCTCATCTTTATCTATTATATCTGTTGTAGAAACTGAAAGTAGTAACTAAAGCTTAGCGGTATTCATAAGCATTAAAACAAGACATAACATCCCTTATCTCCTCCCCCGTCTCTCCTTCATTCCATCTACCCTTCTACTAATCTACCTAATCTACCTACCCATCTACCTAATTAACTCATCTGCCCCTTTCTTTCCTTACCTTAATCCTCCTGTTCTTCCCTTTCTTCCTTGAGTCACCTAATTCACTCCTTTCCCCCTCCTTCCCTTCCTCCTGATGACTCACCTTGACTCACCTGTGTAGGCCGTGAGGAAGACAAGCCTTGGATGCTGTCAAGGCTGGAAGCAGACTGAACACCATGGGAAAAATAGAAATAAACACCTTTTCCCTTTCTCTCTGCCTGTGTGTGTGTGTCTGTTTTTTCTCTGTT
>JACEEZ010023452.1:300000-310000 GCA_016584305.1 Chionoecetes opilio | reverse complement strand
CCTGCCTGCGCCACCACGGGCGAGGGCCAACCATTACAGGCCCTCAAGTCAGCCTCCAGAGCCTACCATCCGAGCCCTGGGTCACCACTGCCTACAAGGCGCTATAGGCACAAATGTTTAAAAAAAAAAAAAATCTACTTTGAATACAGGAAAGAAAGAAAAACAACTCATGAAGATAATTGGCATACAGAAACAACGCAAAAAAATCAGCAAAAGTTGATTGGGGGGAAAAATGATCTACTTTGAATACAGGAAAGAAAGAAAAGCAATTCGCAAAGCCAAATTAGATAAGGAAACAAGATAAGGAAGTCACAGGGAAGAGGAGACAGCATTAAGAAGACACACCGTCCTTCCAGCGGCTCAAGGCGAGGCCCACACACCTTCCCGGCAGCCTCCGAGTCGCCTCACATTTGGGTTAATTACCACCTCCCTGCCTCTCCCTGCCTCTCCCCGGCGCCACTCATGCAGCAAAACCCCAACAGACCGAGACCAGAAGCAGGCAGTGATACCACACCCTCAAGCCCCGCCACTGACCACCATGGAAGGCAGAGAGGCAGGCGTTCCTAAGGACATCCTCGAATAGAGAAATACGTTAAGAAGACAGAGAGACTGGCGTTCCTAAGGACATCCTCGAATAGAGAGGCAGGCGTTCCTAAGGTCACCCCCGGATAGAGAGGCAGGCGTTCCTAAGGTCACCCCCGGATAGAGAGACAGGCGTTCCTAAGGTCACCCCCGGATAGAGAGACAGGCGTTCCTAAGGTCACCCCCGGATAGAGAGGCAGGCGTTCCTAAGGTCACCCCCGGATAGAGAGGCAGGCGTTCCTAAGGTCACCCCCGGATAGAGAGGCAGGCGTTCCTAAGGTCACCCCCGGATAGAGAAATACGCTAAGAAAAAGATAAATACGCAGTTGAATAGGGAAAAAATTATCTACTTTGAATACAGGAAATTAAGGAGGCAATTCGTGAAGCTAAATGACATACAGAAACGACGTAAAAAAATGACCAAAAGTTGATTTGGGTTTGAAAAATGATCTACTTTGAAAACAGGAAAGAAAAAAAGTAATCCGTGAAGCCAAAGTACATCAAGAAACAACGTAAAAATATATATTTAAGCTTTTCCTCTTTGTTCTGAAACTATGCGGCAAAATTATTAACATCTGATAGCATTATTTTTTTCTCTCGCATCTTTTTTATACCAAAGTTAGCAAAAAAGACAAATTAGAATAAAAAACAACGTAAAGGGAAACTATTTAAGCTTTTCCTCTTTGTTCTGAAACTATGCGGAAAAATTATTAACATCTGAAAGCATTATTTTTTTTCTCTCGCATCTTTTTTCTACCAAAGTTACCAAAAAAGACAAATTAGAATAAGAAACATCGTAAAGGGAAACTATTTAAGCTTTTCCTCTTTGTTCTGAAACTATGCGGCAAAATTATTAACATTTGAATGCACCTTTTTTGTCCCTTTTTTTATACCAAAATTAGCATAAAAACTAAATTAGATTACGAAACACCGTAAATAAGAAAGGGATCAGCTTTTCCTCTGTCTTGAAACTACGCGGAAAAATTATTAACATCTGAAGGGACTATTTTTTCTCTCTTCTTTTTTATACCAAAAGTAGCAAAAAAGACAAATTAGATAAAGAAACAACATGTACATTAATTATTCAAGCAATTTCCTCTTTGTACCGAAACTATGCGGAAAAAATTATTAACATCTGAAAGCACTTTTTTCTTTTTTTTTATGCCAAAATGAGCAAAAAGACAAATTTGAACAAGAAAGAACGTAAACAGAAAATATTTACACTTTTCCTCTTTGTACTGAAACTATGCGGAAAAAATGATTAACATCTGCAAGCACTTTTTTTTTTTTTTTTATGCCAAAATTAGCAAAAAGACAAATTTGAACAAGAAAGAACGTAAACAGAAAATATTTACACTTTTCCTCTTTGTACTGAAACTATGCGGAAAAATTATTAACATCTGTCTGCACTATTTTTTTTCTGTTTTGTACACGTCTGAAAGACCCCGCGGTGGACGAGGAAGCAGCCGTGTGCATGCAGGAAGGCTTGGCAGAGCAGGCCGGAAATTCGTCAGGTCATGGTGTGTGTGTGTGTGTGTGTGTGTTGTGTGTGTGTGTGTTGCTTTTGACCCTGAGACGAGGCATAGCAGAGCGTCCCTTCCTCTACCTCGGACTGCCCTCCTTCCTTTCCTTCCCGCGACCACCCATCTCTCTCTCTCTCTCTCTCTCTCTCTCTCTCTCTCTCTCTCTCTCTCTCCTCTCTCTCTCTCTCTCTCTCTCACACACACACACACACACACACACACACACAAACTAAACCGTCGCGATGGTCAAGTTGATAGTGTGCTGGCCTGCTATTCTGAGGTAGCCGGTTCGAATCCTCACTCCTCCCGGGGATTTTTCACTGACAAATTCGGGCGGTTACTGTCTCTCTTGAGCAAGGGGATGGGGGTGTGTGGTGTGTGAGGTCCCAGCATTACCCAAAGATCGGTAAAAATGAGTTCCAAGCTCGCACCGGGAGGGTGAAACTGGCGATCGCGAGTCAGACTCGCGTGGACAAGACCATAGGTGAATGACACGTTCTACTTCATGTTGTGTGTGTTTGCTTAGCTAAGGCAATAACTGTCCGACCATTTCTGTCTTTTACCTCGTATTTTACCGTTTTTAGGGAACGTGCATATGTGCGTACATGTGTCCATATCCCTTTATTCTCAACTATGTGTGAGGGGAGGCAGAGCGTGGCCACCGAGATGATACCATACCATGTCTCTCGGTGGTCTCGGGCAGAGCAGAGCGGGGCGTGGCCAGGTAGAGGAAGAAAAATGTGTGCAGCCGAAGATCCTATATTGATAGATGAGTCAGCTTGCACGGGGAACACAAGGGGGCAGAGGCAGGTATAGAGGCAGGTACTACTATAAGGAAGATATAGAGGCAGGTACTACTATAAGGAAGATATAGAGGCAGGTACTACTATAAGGAAGATATAGAGGCAGGTACTATAAGGAAGATATAGAGGCAGGTATAGAGGCAGGTACTACTATTAGGAAGGGGCGACGGGCGCTATATAGGAATGTGAGGCAGTGAGGAGAAACTGAGTCATGTGAGAAGAGAACTTGAAGGAAAGAAGATACAAGGGAGTGGAAATGAATTATGATAGTAAGTTTGTATTACAGAAACTACCACGTGTATGTCTCCCGGCCTCTTGTAGCTTCCTATATGGTCTGATGCTTCCGTCTTTTTTGTTTTCTTTGTACACATATCTACCTCTACCTACTCACCCACATGACACACACACACACACACACACCACACACACACACACACACACACACACACACACAGAACACTGATATACGTGTGTATTTGTATGTTCTATATACCTCACTAGCCCGTCAGCGTGGCAAGGTTGGTAGAGACGTGAGTTCGCAATGTGCAGCGTCCCTGTGCATTCGGTCAGCGGTTCGAGTCCGCCTAGTTCGTGCTGACGTGGCGGCGCTTTGTATAGTCAATAACCTTATAGTTGGTACTTGCAAAGTGTCTAGATAGGATGAAAATCTTATATAGCTCACTCATCATTACACAGACACAAGAGTACGCAGAGTACCCTTAGAGAGTACCCTTAATTAAGTCATCAAAAAGAAAAAAAACAATTATTTTTATTCCAAGGTACATCATCATTAGAAAAGGTTTAATTCATCCTATTAATGATTTATTTCAACTCATTTTAAATTTACGGTTAGTCAGTTGGCATTTATCAATAAAGGCAAAAAAGAAGATATTACATGAATTTTTTACAGTTTAACATTAAAGCAAGAAAATGACGCCGCGAGAAGAAGAAAAAACATGCTTATCATTGAACGCAATTTTTTTTCTTTTCGTACATGACATTAGTTTTTTATATATTAACCATCACGTCCTCTGAGACACGCGAAGACGACACTTTCACTCTCGTCTTTCTCATCCCCAGAAACAAAATGACGTGGAATGTGACCGCAAAACACTTCCTGAATGTCCACTCCAAAATTACTGTGACTCGATTTTTTTGCTTATCATTCCCTTGAAAGATATTTATTGTATTACAAATGCGTATTTTTTATGTACTACGTGTCCAGTGTTCATTAGTTTACTTGTTCCTGTTCTATGTTTCATTATTGTGTGTGTTGATTTGCATTTCTATTATTGTTTTTACCATTTGTATTTTTCTTTCCTACCACAAGGCGGAAGAAATGGAGAAGACGTCACAAGGCCTCGCCAATAACCCATCCTGGACTACCTCAGTCTGCCTCAGCTTACCCCAGCCTGCTCTAGTCTGCCTCAGCCTGCCCTAGTCTGCATCAGCCCACTCCAGCCTACCCCAGCCTGCTCTACTCTGCCTCAACCTACCCCCGTTTACCCCAGCCTGCTCCAGCCTGCCCCCGTTTACTCCAGCCTGCCCCAGCCTACTCCAGCCTGCCCCCGCCTACTCCAGCCTGCCCCCGCCTACACCAGCCTGCCCCAGCCTACTCCAGCCTGCCCCAGCCTACCCCAGCCTGCCCCGCCTACTCCAGCCTGCCCCAGCCTACTCCAGCCTGCCCCTGTTTACCCCAGCCTGCCCCAGCCTACTCCAGCCTGCCCCTGTTTACCCCAGCCTGCCCCAGCCTACTCCAGCCTGCCCCAACCTGCACTACATACCCGCTCCTATCCTCTCATTCCTCCCCATCCATACCTATCTCTCTTATACGTTCCTCTATCCCACCCTCACACCCTCTAGTCCCATAAACAATCCTATATTTCCCTTTTTGCTGATTAATGAACTGGAAGACACCAATTCTAAAGGTAAAGGAATGTGTATAAATATCATAGCCATTATGTTTGGCGAAGAGAACGTGTTGAAAATACTGAAAAGGCTTGAAAAGACTTGAAAAACATACTGGGATAATAAAACAGACAAAAGAGTGTAATAATTCTCACTGTTTGGTAAGGATATTTGTAGTCCTAACTCCTTTGTGATATAAAGGCATCGGAAAGACTAAAGAATAAGATGACAGATAAAAAAGAGATATAGATATAAAGATTAAAGATAGAGCGGGAGGACTGGGAGCAAAACAGGAAGACTAGGAGTTGAATGGTATTGAAATATATTGAAGTAAATGTGTGAGTCTAAAATATGAACTCACGCTCGCACACACACACACACACACACACACACACACACACACACACACACACACACACACACACACACACACACACACACACACACACACACACACACACACACAGATCGTGCCAGATCGTGCCAATAAAACACTCACGAATGAAATACTTATACATACACCACGATTTCCCTTGCACCGTTTATTCTATTGCTGTTTTATCCTTATTATCACCTTTTTTTACCACTACCACTACTACTGCTACTACTACTACTACTACTACTTCTACTATTATCACTACTACAACTATTATCCCTACTACTACTACTACTACTACTACTACTTCTACTATTATCACTACT
Source organism: Chionoecetes opilio (assembly GCA_016584305.1). Taxonomy (NCBI): domain Eukaryota; kingdom Metazoa; phylum Arthropoda; class Malacostraca; order Decapoda; family Majidae; genus Chionoecetes; species Chionoecetes opilio. Next base: position 304,482 of record JACEEZ010023452.1, on the reverse strand, counting down.
ACAACTATTATCCCTACTACTACTACTACTACTACTACTTCTACTATTATCACTACTACAACTATTATCCCTACTACTACTACTACTACTACTACTTCTACTATTATCACTACTACAACTATTATCCACTACTACTACTACTACTACTACTACTTCTACTATTATCACTACTACAACTATTATCCCTACTACTACTACTACTACTACTACTTCTACTATATCACTACTACAACTATTATCCCTACTACTACTACTACTACTACTACTTCTACTATTATCATTACTACAACTATTATCCCTACTACTACTACTACGACTACTACTACTACTACTACTACTACTACTACTACTACTACTACTACGACTACTACGACTACTACTACTACTACTACTACTACTACTACCACTACTACTACTACTTCTACTATTATCACTACTACTACTACTACTACTACTACTTCTACTATTATCACTACTACAACTATTATCCCTACTACTACTACTACGACTACTACCACTACAACAACTACTACCACTACTACTACTACTACCACCACTACTACCACCACTACTACCACTACAACAACTACTACCACTACTACTACTACCACTACAACAACTACTACCACTACCACTACTACTATCCTACCACTACTTTTCTTATCACAATCACGGAAGCTAACAGGATCCATCTGACTTTCCCCTGAATACAATAGGCGGGGATTTTAGTATTAACTCAGCATCCATAACGGGTCGGGGTCAGCTGCAGCACCGACAACATCAGGCCACTCGCTGACCTTGCCGCGGAGGTCACACCATTTGCTTCCTCACTGATGGCTATCCACGTTTTCTTTGATTGGCTATTCTCAGCGGTGCATTTTTTTCCCGCGCATTCCGATTATTCTCCGTTTTCTGTTATCGAGGTAATGATGGGATGGGTTACTGTGTGCGACTTCCTGTGGTTCCAATGCTTCTTGATTTAGCTATTTCTCTCTCCGCTGCTGTGTTTGTCTTGTTCCTGTGGCTGTGGATGCTGTGTTAGGTGCTGGATGCTGTGTTAGGTGCTGCATGCTTTGTGGTGAGCTAAGGTGGGTTGGGAAATACCCGTGAGTGAGGAAACTAAAATCTGGATACATTTTAATATAATTCTAGAAAACACGTGTATTTCTATCCCTTTTCTGGTTTTAAGGAGTCAATTTTAGGTGAGTAATTGCGACATTCTTGTGGGTATTGTCTCTTTTTTTTCAATACAAGATTATCTGGTCTTGTGCTGGGTTTCATCGCCATGTTAAGTTTCTAAGCACATTCCTCACACAGCTTGGAACACATAAGCACATGATTATCTTTACTGTTAGAACTGAAAAGGATCTTAATTTCTCAATGTCCTTAGAACAGTTTAGCGAGCATGACTGTGCAACACAATAATGTCTGACCAAAACTTTACTTAACCAGTTCCCTTATTGCAGCCTCACCCTTCAGTGGCGTTTCTCCCTAAATAAACACGAAGAACATATGTAACTAACCTCTTCATTATCTTTCTAGTTATCTTTGTGTCCTTATTGGGGAATCACACCAGGCCTTCATTGTTTTTTTTGTTTAATTAAGTTGATTGGCCAGGTGCTCGAGGGGTCAGGGGGGTCAGAGAGGTCAAGGTGGAGTAATGAAGGGCCGGATGAAGCCAAACGAAAGGTCAAGACGAATTGCTATGTGTCAGTCACTGCTACACCCTCACCTCACCTCACCTCACCTCACCTCTTATCACTTCACTTCACCTCACCTCACCTCATCTCACATCACCAAACATCTAATTACATCACATCACATTACATCACCTCACCTCACCTCACCTCACCTCACATCTAATTACATCACCTCACCTCACCTCACCTCACCTCACCTCACCTCACATCTAATTACATCACCTCACCTCACCTCACCTCCTTCACCTCACCTCACCTCACCTCACCTCACCTCACCTCACCTCACCTCACCTCACCTCACCTCACCTCACCTCACCTCACCTCACCTCACCTCACCTCACCTCACCTCACCTCACTCCCTCACCTCACCTCACCTCACCTCACCACACCTCACCTCACCTCACCTCACCTCACCTCACTTCACTTCACTTCACTTCACTTCACTTCACTTCACCTCACCTCACCTCACCTCACCTCACCTCACCTCACCTCACCTGTCAGACATCGAACGTCACATCACATTAATTGGTGACGATGTAACCACGAACACCACTAATAGTTTTTACTAGCGGCGACAAATGAAGTAATTATCTCTGAAAGTAATTACCGGGCGACTTCCTGTAATTTTCTTGACCTTACTTCGCGGCCAGATTGAGATCACTTCCAGGCTCCTTGATCCTCCTTCCCTTCTTTTGTTTCTCAGTCTCTTCCGTTACTCTCTTTCTTTCTCTTTCTTCCCTTGTCTCCTCACCCTGACTGCCTTCCTGACTTTACACAACTTAATTCATGGCATTCCTTCTCTTCCTACTCTCGATAACACACAATGAGGGAGGAACGTGAGGAGGAAAGGTGGTACTGGGAGATTAAGGAGGTGTAGGAAGACGAGGAGGAGGAGGAGGAGGAGGAGGAGGGGGAGGAGGAGGAGGAGGAGGAGGAGGAGGAGGAGGAGGAGGAGGAGGATTACATAGGATTACATAGGAATAACAGACACCAGGAAACCTATTGGTCCATAGCGAGGGTATCTGCTGAACTACATACTACTAACTATCAACTCCTTGTAAGAAAACAGTTGGAGGAGGAGGAGGAGGATGAGGTGGAGGTGGAGGGGGAGGAATACATATGTAGAGTGAGAGAGAGAGAGAGAGAGAGAGAGAGAGAGAGAGAGAGAGAGAGAGAGAGAGAGAGAGAGAGAGAGAGAGAGAGAGAGAGAGAGAGAGAGAGAGAGTGCAATAGAAAATGAAAATAAAAGGATATATATAAAAGGAGAAAGGAAAGACTGGGTAAAAGAAAAAAAAAAGGTATCTGAAAACGTTAAAATAAAGGAAGAGATGGAGAAGGAGCAAGAGGAGGAGGAGGAGGAAGAGGAGGAGGAAGAGGAGGAGGAGGAGGAGGAGGAAGAGGTGTAGAAAGACATGTAGGAGGAGGGGGAAGTACTTGAGGTGGAGTTCAGGTTTTGTGGTCGCGTCTAATAAAAAACTCCTGTTATGAAATGCTATGAAGTAATTCCCTTCAGACACGTTCATCATTACGATAACGAGGTGACACAAGCCGCAGGTGTGGTACTAATTGGCACGTAAAGGTAAAGGTAAGCCCCGTGATATAAGAAAGCATGGACGTTTTTTTAAGTATGAAGAAGAACCTAACCGACCTTTTCTCGACAAAAATAATGATTGTTATGAGAATATTTGAGTTTATAAATATGGTTGTGTCGATGTGGCTTATATGAAAGGGAAAATTAACTAAAGGATAGACATATACCACTAATAAGCTTCAGAAAGTACCTTAATGTGGAAATAAGGCAAATCTTTCATATACGATATAAAACAGTAAAGCTTAACACACTCTCTCTCTCTCTCTCTCTCTCTCTCTCTCTCTCTCTCTCTCTCTCTCTCTCTCTCTCTCTCTCTCTCTCTCTCTCTCTCTCTCCACGCTTCCGCAACCTCCACGCCTCAAACTCAAGGTCATCATTCATCTTTCTTTCTCCCCCCGTAGGTCCCCGCCCACCTTGGCAACTGTGGAGGCGTAAGAAGGGACGAAGGAGGCTGAAATTAATGACATGGAGAAAGAGGAGGAGGAGGAGGAGGAGGAGGAGGAGGAGGAGGAGGAGGACCAATTTTCTAATCCATTATCAAGTTCACAGTGTTCTATTTCTCACCCGGCAAAGTCCCGGCAGGTATGTACTGTAAAGAAATGGGTGATGTATACCTATAAGAACATAAGAACAGATACTAAGGAAGCTACAAGAGGCCGCGAGACCTACACGTGGTAGCTCCTGTTACTTAATACTACCACCTTATCCATCCACCTTTAAAATCCCATACTCCAACAAATACGAAATCTTTCATCTAAGCCTCCCTTTGAAAACTCTACTATTGACTCCGCACCTAACTAGCCGATCACCGTGTCCATTCACAATCATCTACCACTCCCTATTGTTGAACAGTTTTTTCGTATTGTTTTTTTAAATCTACTATGGTGTACGTGCCCGGCAAAGACCTCAACAGCAAGACGAAGGGTTGGACGGTGGTGGGCAAGACAGAACACAAGACAGCAGAGTCGTCCCTACGATGACTGCCATGGTGCTTCTCATAACGAGTCATAAGGCAGAAAATACAAAAAGTCATAAAAAAATTGGGGTTGGTGGTTAGCGTCTCCAGAGTCTTGGTTTGATGAAAGATGAATCAAGTAATCAAGTTATGCTCGCAGTATTGTTTTGCGTTGAGTTCCTCTTATTTACAAAAGCTGCTAATATATTGAGTAACGCAAGAATGTAAGAATATCA
>JACEEZ010023452.1:232500-297500 GCA_016584305.1 Chionoecetes opilio | reverse complement strand
CAGAAAAGTAGGGTATGAAATATACTAACTACCACTACCACTTACCACACAACTAAATCATCCGAGGGTACTAACTAGTATTCGCAGGGCACTATCAATACCCATTACTTTACAGTGCGCGCAAGCCTGTTTTTTTAATGTATGTATTGTGCTGGCTTCGAAAACATTGGTTGGTAACTTGTTCCATCGATCAACGAATCTAACATTGAAATAATTTTTACGGAGATTGTGATGCAACTTTGGCCGTTAAGTTTAAAACCGTTATTTCTGTTGTTACTTGAGAAGAAAGCTCGAATAGTTCTCTTGATTAATGACCATCAAATCTTTTAGGATCTTAAAGGTTTCTATCAAGTCCCCACGGATTCTTCGAGCCTTTAAGGAAAACATATTAAGTTTCCACAGTCTCTCTTCATAAGATGAATTTCGCAGAGACGAATTTGGTTGGTTAGTTGCTTCTTTGCAACTGATTCCAATTTGGCTTGGGTCTTTTAACGAAAACAGGGCGACCAGAATTGAACGGCATATCAAGTGCGGCCTAACAAGGACGTGTATAATTGTGTCATTACTTCGGAGTTTTGTGTCAAAGTTGCGTTTAATAAAGCCAACATTCATATTCGCCTTTTTACTGGCAGCTAGGCAATGCGACCTGGTTTTAAGATCATTACGATGATGACACCTAAATCCTTTTCCTGCTGTACTCAGTTTAACGATTTATTTTGCCATTGATCGTTATATTGAGGTTATCGTTGCCTATATGCATTACTTTACATACCGGAATTGAATTTTAATAGCATTTATCACTCCAGCTGATAGTTTGTCGAGGATCACTTTGTATGAGTTCGCAGTTTCTCTAGTAATAGCTTTACGCCTATTTGGTGTCATCTTCAAATTTCGATATTTTAGATTTACAAGTCCGCAGTCCAGATCGTTGATATATATCAGAAAAAGAGTAGGACCAAGACCGAGCCTGGAGGCCACCCCACTGGTAACATATAACCAATCAGATGTTCGCCATTTATTACTACCCGTTGTTTACGATTTGACAAGCCAATCGCCAATCCATGAAACATAATTGCTCTCCTAAGCCCTTGTGCCCTAGCTTGGTCAAAAGTCGCTTAGGGAACTGTATCCGAAGGCTTTCTGAAAATAAAGGTATATAATCGAGGGGAATTTAGCGTCCCAGTGAAGGAGAGGAGAATACAAAGGAATATAAAGAAACAAAACAGCAACAGACCGATAGGTCTTTACAAGACTGTTTGCTTTTAACTACACTACACTAAACAGATAATAAGATGAGAAAGGATAGGAAGTAGAAGGGCTCCTCCTCACCCACCATCCCGCAGGGCCGAAGCTGGCCGGAAAAAGGAAGTGATACCATGCAATATCAGAAAAACTGCATGGAATTTGTGCAGGAAAGTTGAAAGCTGTAAATCTATGGCTAACTACTACTAGTTTTTGGGGGTAGGTTTAGTGCTTGATAGATAGGTCATGTTATGTTGTTTGTAAGGTGTTGAAACAGTGTGGAGGTTCAAGGGTGGTGCGGCAGCCTTGCTGGCGCTTTCTTGGGAGGCAGCAGTCAATCAGGGCCCCACTCCGTTCAATACACTGCGGATTGTGTACTTTCCATGTAGGACGCCGTCACACTTCAATGCCTCCTGCAGCCAGTGACCTGGTACCTTAAATCCCGATGGTGGTCACTAACTGTCAGGGACCCTAACTGAACCACAGCCCGTCACAGGTCGAGAGTAGTAGGGTAAAACTTAACTCGGGCTATCTGTGTGTGTATGAGGTCTAATGTAGTGTTGGTGTAGGCTCAGTGTGGAAGTTCACGGTTGGTGCGGCCAGCCTTGCCTGGCGCTTTCTTGGGAGCAGCAGTCAATCAGGGCCCAGCTTCCGTTTCAATCCACGGCGGTAGTGCACTTCCAAAGTAGGACGGCGTTTGCACTCAAATGCCCCCTGAAGCAGTGACCCCTGCTATATAAATCCCGATGGTGGTCACTAACTGACAGGGCCCTTGCTGAACCACAGCCCGCACCACAGGTCAAAAGTTGTAGTAGTGACCGTTTACTCCCGGGGCTGTCTGAGACGTGTGGGAGGGTTGTGTAGCGCTACTCGCAATCATTTTACGCAATGAGAGTAAGTAGTTTCACAGAGGCCCGCGAGAATAAATTTATTATTCCGAGAAAACAGTGACAACCGGGGAATTATATGAAATATTTATCGAGGCGACTTTTAAAATGATTTTATTGTATTTGAAGCTTTACTACGTACTGACGGCCAGCCCATTTCCATACGTTTACAACAGGTTGTGAAGACATAAGAAGACTTTGCTTCGTTCGTTACAAAACGTTTCCTGCTATTTTAAATCCGTTGTTTCTAGTTGAGCTGACCGGGTTCAGCTTTCAAAAAAGAGTTTCTGGGATACGTTCGTAAATCCGTTGAAGATTTTAAATTACTTCGATGAGGTCACCTTCTTATCTTCGTTTTGGTTAGTGGAAATAAGTTAAGTTCTTTGAGGCCGATTTTTGTACGATTTATTTCGCAATCTAGGTATCATTTTGGTACTCTGCGCTGTATTTTTTCTAGTTTATCTATGTCCTTTTATAATAAGGTGACCAGAATTTGCACACAGTATTCTAGATGGGGGCGGAACAAGCGAGTTAAAAATAGTGAGTATAACTTTTCAGATTGAAACTGAAAGTTCGGCCAAATAAAGCCAACCAATTTATTGGCAGTTTCAGTTTTTACTACCTCTAAATTTGGTTATTCGTTTGAGATCTTTCGAGATTATACACGCCTAAAATCTTTTTCTTTATCAACACTTGTAGTTGGAAAATCGTTCATCACGTTAACTTTTATGAGGGGTGTATTACCGATATGTATACATGGGATTGTACAGGTTGAAATTCATTTGGCCATGTTTTGAACCATTCCGATTAGCGTGTTTAAGTCGTTTTGTATGAGTTGGCGCTGAGATCTGTAAGGAGGCTAGTTTGTGATTTTCGTTTGGCATCAGCAAATTTCGATATCAGGCATGTGATTCCCTCGTCAATGTCATATGTATAGTAAGAAAAGGATAGGTCCGAGAAATGATCCTTTGAGGAAACACCACTTTTAAACTGGTCCAGTCAGAGAATTCCCATTATTACCACCCTTTGTTTACGATTTGACAGCCAGTTTTCTATCCAATTGTAAAATGGCCTGTTATACCATGAGTTTTACTTGCTTAATGAGACCGATTATGAGGAACTTTGTCGAAGCTTTTGAAAAATAGAGGTAAATACGTTCTTACCCCTGGGGGGCCCTAGTGTTGTCGTACCATTTTGAATACAGTATTGTAAAAATCAAAGTTAAGTTGAGAGCATGAGCGTTTATTCTGAATCCATGCTGCGAGTCTTTGATTATGTCATTTCTTATAAGAACTTAACGATTTCTGTCTCTTATGATGGATTCCATTAATTTTCCAGCAACTGATGTTAAAACTGATTGGGCGATAGTTTCCGGGCTGCGACTGCTTCCTTTTTTTAATATGGGTGTGACATTGCTAGTTTCCATTAGCACGGTACAGTCCGGTGAGAAAAGACTATTACAATAAGATGAAAGTGGTGTTACTATTCGTTCTTTGCTTCTTTTAATATGCGTGGCGAAATTTATCAGGACAGGAGCTTGTTTATCGTCAGTTGTATTTATCGCGAAGAAAATGTTCACATTCTGAAAGGTTAAATGGAGCTGAGGCAAGTACCTTTGTTCCTGGGTCTTCGGGATGGGTTGATTTTGCGTGTTTTACATAGTGAAAGGACTGATGCAAAAAAGTTATTTAGAGTATCCGCCATAGATACTTCATTTTCTGTGTTGTTCGCCATTTCCATTCCAACGGTCCTATGGTTGACGTCATAATTATTTTCCCTTTTAACATAGCTGTAGATATTTCAGGGTTTGATTTGCTCATTTCGGAAATACGTTACTTCAAAAATTTTTCTTGCTCGTTTAATGAGTTTTTTAGTATTCGTCTAAATTCTGCGTGATCGGGTTTGTCGTCTTCATTTTGTGTTCTATGTGTTTTCATATGCACGCTTTTAGCTGCCAAGGCTGTCCTGATTTCGCGGGTTCCACATTTCGGTTTAATGTTTTGAAAAGATCGCCTATATCGCATCGGGATTTGAGGATTGTATTGCTAAGTATGTGCTTACGGTGAATCATGCCATGCTACATTTATGTCGTTACTTTCTGAGATAAAATTCCAAATCGGGTTCGTTAAGATTCTTTTAGTTTCTGAAGTCTGCCTTTCGATATCAAGAACTTTTCTTTACTTTCGACTTCGCTTTCTTACTGAGGTAATACTGAAAGTAATCGCCCGGTGGTCACTGCTACTAAATTCGGATCCGACGTTAACGTTACTGACAAGATTTTCGCTAGTTGTGAAATAAGATCTAGAATATTTTCGCCTCTCGTTGGATGATCCACGTGTTGGTATATAAAGACACTTTTGGAGATTTGAATAGAGAGTGTGCCCCGAAGTATTGTAAGCGAGGCCGCCCCAACTAGTAACGAATATTAAAATCACCGAATATTACGCCTTTCGTTCTGAGAACTAATTCCCCAATATTTGTTCATAGAGTTCTTAGTCTATTGTATTGTTTTGAGCTGGAGGTCGATAAAACAAGGCCAATTACTACTTTTGGAGAATGACGATTTAGTTGAACGAAAATACCATTACTGTTTTCAGTTTCGGTTTGGATACTACAAGGGATGAAGGCAGGACTTTATTATAATAATACACCTCCTCCGCTCTTCGTAGTCTTTCTGACTTAATAAGTTAATACCCCTGTTATCGCAATTCAAGCCCAAAAAATCTCTATTTGTCGATTATCCATTGACTCTGAAATTCCGATGATGAGGTCGTATTGTCTGAATAAACTAGTTCCTCTAAATCATGAAATTTGTTAAGTATACTACGGGGCATTAAAGTAAACAAGCTTAATATCGTGGTATGGGTAGTTGGCTTTGCGGGAACTAACAATTTTGGTGCTTTAGATGAACGAGAACTTATATTGCGGGGAACTAGAGTTAGGTTGTGTCGGAACCTTCTACCTGCTGGGAGTTTTTTTATTTGTAGTTAGGTCCTAACGCGTCATTTAGTAGCCTACCGAGTCGTGCAGAACCAACTGAATTTTAAGTGGAGACCACGTTTCGGAAGAGAATCGGTTTTGTTATAAAAATGGTCCCAAAGTTATATATCAAACTCCTTTTCTTACAGAGATTTGCGAGGACGGATGTTTGTGCTAAAGGCCCTTGGTGGTTAGAAGTGTTTTGCCGCATTATCCTCGGAAAGAATACAGATTACGATGATTTTACTAGTTTTACTTTATATTTGTTCATCATCTGCGATATTAGTAAGGAGGGCCTCTGATTGGTTTGTTTTTTACGTCATTTGTTTCCCGCGTTGAATAATGATCAGGGTGTTTGCGTCGGCGTACATTGTTTAAACATCGCAGGCTTCTGTTATGTTGTTCCAGGGACGCCCCTGGAATGCAGTGCCTCTTTCTGTGTTGGGATCACGACCACGAATTCCACTAGCTGATCACGAATGATGAGTTCCCGATCAGTTTGACGTCCTTTTCTACTGACGGTTTCGGCAAGATTTCGACATCTGTTATAGGGTAGTGGATGGGTAGTTGGCTTCTTATAATGCTGTCTGACGCCCTGTCTTAACAAGTGTGAACATGGGAAAGAGGAGGAGGAGGTGGCAGGGGGAGGAGGAGGGGGAAAAAAGGGGTGGAGGAGGAGGAGGTAGGGGTGGAGGAAGATGAGGGGCAGGAGGCAGAGGAGGAGGGCAAGGGGAAGATGGGGAAAGGGAGGAGGAGGAGGAGGAGGAGGAGAGGAGGAGGAGGAGGGGGGCGGGCTGGTGGGTTGGGTGGGGAGAGGAGGAGGAGGAGGAGGGCGGAGGAGGAGGGAGGAGGAAGGAGGAGGAGGAGGAGGAGGAGGATGTGGTGGGTGGAGAGTGGAGGCGAGGTGGAGGGGATGGTGTGGAGGGAGAGGAGGAGAAATTACAGGGTGGAGGGAGAGTGTTTCGGATCCACTAAGTACAGGTGTTAAGGGATGAGAGTTCAGGTCAAACAGGCGAGAAAGGAGTGTGAGTCAGTTGTGAACAGGCGGGGGAATTGAATCGTAGTCAGGTTCAACAGGCGTGGAAGGGAGGTGGCGTTTGCGATGAGGAGTCGCGTTATCCTGAGGACGGTGCTCTTGCAGAATATTGATACATATCATGAAACTACGAAGTTTTGCGTTCATAACACATAAGCGGCATTTACCATGGTTACCTATTCAAAATATTGCTTGGCACAAACTACCTCTGCACGGGTACATAAGGGTCAAGGGCCGACGGCATGTAAGCGAAGAAGAAATTCCTAAGGGATTATAGTGTTTTTGTGGGAGCACGCTGTATTAGGGTTAAGGACTGTGCTAATAAAACACTCTTATCCTATCAAGTTTAAACACTTGTGTTTGTGTATGAATTACTTTGAATATGTATACTTCTCTAATTTTACGAGTCAGAGAGTAAAGGTATAAATTAAAGGCTAGAATTTTGAAACTAATGGAACACTCAGCGTTTTGGGGGTGAGGTGTCGGGTGAGGTGCAAGGCTGGGAGCGAGGTTAGGGCACGTCTGTACAGGACACCACACCACAGTGGTGAGTGAGGAGGAGGAGGAGGAGGAGGAGGAGGAGGAGGAGGAGGAGGAGGAGGAGAGGAGGGGGTTCTCATGGTACAATGTAAGTTATTAACACCTTGAGGCCCAGAACGTAATTTCCATTGTAATTGTGTACCATTAGACGATGGGTAGTGACTATAAGCAATTTTTTAGCTATGACCGGTTTGTACCTTGTCCACTAACTAATTTGGTAATATTCAGTGAACTTTCGTAATTTTATGGTTCGACAACCACCAAATTTAATAGCTAAGGAAAGACTGAACTGGAGAGGAGGAGGAGGAGGAGGAGGAGGAGGAGGAAGGAGGAGGGAGAGAAAAGAAAAAAAAGTAGCTTGCCTTCAGGACTAAAATGAGGGCGTTGGGAGGGGCGGGGTGATGGGTGGGCGTGGTGAGGCAGTGAGGGATGACGGATAAGATTGGAGAGAATAGCAGATAAGATTGGAGAGAATATCAGATAAGATTGGAGAGAATAGCAGATAAGATTGGAGAGAATAGCAGATAAGATTAGAGAGAATAGCAGATAAGATTGGAGAGAATAGCAGATAAGATTGGAGAGAATAGCAGATAAGATTGGAGAGAATAGCAGATAAGATTGGAGAGAATAGCAGATAAGATTGGAGAGAATAGCAGATAAGATTGGAGAGAATAGCAGATAAGAGACTAAATGTGAAGAAAAGGTGAGAGAGAGATAGACAGACATACATATAAATAATAACAGACAGAAACACAGATAATAATAAACAGAACATTAAACAGAAAAACAGATAATAATAAACGCAATATAAAACAGAAACACAGATAATAATAAACGCAACATAAAAACAGAAACACAGATAATAATAAACGCAACATAAAAACAGAAACACAGATAATAATAAACGCAACATAAAAACAGAAAAACAGATAATAATAAACGCAACGCAACAGAAAAACAGAAACACAGATAATAATAAACGCAACGCAACAGAAAAACAGATCATAAAAAACAACAAATAGAAACACGGCACCATGGAACAGATAGACAAACAGATAAACAGGTAAGTAGGACAGTCGCCCCTCCCGTTAACAGGTGAATAACAGGTCAGGTAAAGGGGGGGGGGGGTCTGTACACACCTGTTTAACCTGAACATAAAAACAACAGGTGACCATATACGATGTTTGATCATGTTATTTTCGGGTTCTATATATGACCTAAACCATCACTTATATATACCTACCTACCTACCTACATACCTATCTTATACCTACCTTACCCTATCCCTTAGACCTTAGACCTTAGACCTACGACTATTATCAATTAATCATATGATCTCACTTGTTATTTTCTCTCCTTCCTCATTTATCACAATTTTCACTATCACCATTATCTTGTGTGTGTGTGTGGGTGTGTGTGTGTGTATTCATTCATCTAGTTCATCTAGTTGTATTTTACAGGGCCTGAGCAATGCTCGTATGGCCCCGTCTCCATATCAACATTTTAATCATTCATCCTTAGTGCTTTGTGTTGGCCGAAGCCAGCACCCCGGAGAGCAGGTCACAAACCCCGGCTAACACCCGGTACCCATTCATTGCTGGGTGGACAGGGGCTCGGGTTTTAAGGAAACAACCCATCTGTTTCCGCTCCGCCCGGGGATCGAACCCGGGACTTCTCGGTTGTGAACCGAGCGTGCTTCCCTTACACCACGGAGTACCAAAGTGTGTGTGTGTGTGTGTGTGTGTGTGTGTGTGTGTGTGTGTGTGTGTGTGTGTGTGTGTGTGTGTTATTGATTCGAACTAAGTATTTTCGTGTTTTATTATTGTCTTCATAAATACACCTTCCTTATTATGTTTTGTTTTAAAATTAATGTCACTACGAAAGTTGACCTCCTCCACCCCCCTCTTTCTGTTCTCTCCTATACCTACGTACTTTACTGGTTCCTCCTCCTCCTCCTCCTCCTCCTCCTCCTCCTCCCACGTAACCTCCAAATATATCAAATCTCATCATTCACTTTCTTCCATGGCCAATCATCTCCTTTCATCTAACACAATTTATCTCCTTCATTTCCCTCTGAACCTTTCTTCTTAATCTCGCTTCCTTTCCTCCATCCTTCATTCCCTTTACCTTGCCTTCCTTACTTAAGCCTTCTCTTTCTTTCCTCCCTTAAAAGGTGAGCATATTTACCTCCCTTTGGGCAAGATAGAGAGACAGGTTCAAGGTGGAAGGAGGGAGAGAAGGAAGGGAGGGAAGGAAGGGAGGAGAGGTGCAGGAGAGGAAAGGAAAGGAGTGAGTGGGAAGCATGAAAGGAAAGGAAGGAGGAGGAGGAGGAGGAGGAGGAGGAGGAGAGGAAGAAGGAGGAGGAACGGAGGGAGAGAAATGAGTGGGAAGGATAGAAGGAGAAGGAGGAGGTGGAGGAAGAATAGTGGAGGAGGAAAGGAGGGAGGGGCTGGGCGTGGTGTGAGGTCAAGGTCATCTCTTTGTAAACAAGTGACCTGAATACTATTTTTTTTCTCGGTCACGGGGAGTTTATAATCATTGCACACTTTCGTTTTCATGACTTTTTTAACTCTTCTTTTGATCTCTGCTTATTTACACTGCTTTGTTCCTTCTCTATTCTTCCTACTTCCTTTCCGCCTTCCTTCTTTCTTGCTTTCTCTATCCATTACAAAGACAGATACAAGAATTAGAAAGAACAAAAAACACACACCATGTCATGCCATTTCTTTTAGCAATTCTATTATTGTTAATATTTTTACTTTCCTCATTGCCTTTTTTCTTAATGCAAATTTCTCCTCCTTATCCTTGCAACTTTGAATAGTAATTGGATGCAGAGGAAGGGAGTCCACTTTTTTTCTCTCTCTCACAAGTTACAAGTTTACAAGGTTACTGAGACAAGGTGGGGGCGGATTTACAAAGATGGGGGACAAGTCTACAGAAGATACAGAAAAACAGAAACAGATCAAAAATCTCTCTCTCTCTCTCTCTCCTCTCTCGCTCTCTCTTCTCTCTCTCTCTCTCTCTCTCTCCTCTCTCTCTCTCTCTTGCTCTCTCTCTCTCTCTCTCTCTCTCTCTCTCTCCTCTCTATGCTCGTCTCATCATCTCCTCTCTCTCTCTCTCTCCTCTCTCTCTCTCTCTATCTCCCTCTGCATCTCTCTCTCTCTCTCTCTCTCTCTTCCTCTCTCTCTCTCTCTTATCTCGATCTCTAACTCTCTCTCTCCTCTCTCTCTCTCTCTCTCTCCTCTCTCTCTCTCTCTCCTCTTTTCTCTCTCTCTCTCTCTCTCTCTCTCTCTCTCCTCTCTCTCTCTCTTCTCTCTCTCTCTCTCTCTCTCTCTCTCTCTCTCTCTCTCTCTCTCTCTCTCTCTCTCCTCTCTCTCTCTCTCTCTCTCTCTCTCTCTCTCTCTCTCTCTCTCTCTCTCCTCTCTCTCTCTCTAATGACGTCAATCTCGATATCGTGCGGGCTTTCTCGGGCTCTCTACGTCGCTTCCCCAGCTCCAGAACTCTCCTGTACTTTTGAAGGACGACACTTCTGCTTTAATCGTGACGTTCGGCGTGTTTCATCTCCTACCATAGCTTCATGATGTATGCAAGGCGTGGCGCTGTGTACTGATTTGAAGGGACACTCGCTGTTTTTTTCAGGTTGTGCCAGATGCTAATGTTTCAATGCCCCTAACTCATATAGCTTTTATATCATGCACCTTGCTGGATAGTATTAAGGGCCGAAGCCATCACCGTGTGGGGGGGCCAGACAACCCGCTCGTGGCACCCGTTTCCCATTCAAATTGTTGACAGGGCATCGGTTTAAGGTCCATGCTGTCCGGCCTCCCCCGGGATCGAACCCGGGACTTCCGGGGTTCTGCTGGGTGACGCCTGTCGGGTTTTGGCATCCTCTGTTGTTCAGACTCCGCCCGGGTATCGTCGACTGCTGTGTTTGTTGTTGTTTACCTGTCGTGTGTGTGTGTGTCGTCTCTTTCTCTTTTCTTCGTCTGCTGCTCTTTGTTGCCTTCTCGTGGTGTCTCTCTCTCTCTCTCTCTCCCCCTCTCTCTCTCTCTCTCTCTCTCTCTCTCTCTCTCTCTCTCTCTCTCTGTAACTATTGCAAAGCTTGTATTAAGTCTTGATAATAATATAATAATTTTAAAAAACTGAAGAAATGTTAAAACAAAACTGTAAAACTGAAATTTTCTAGTTAAAAACAGGTTGAGAATCTAGATGAAAGTGCCTCTCAAGCCTTACTTCACTACGGGTTTTACATACGGGACAACGACCTCGTACCGACACACACACACACAGACACACACACACACACACACACACACACACACACACACACACACGACACACACACACACACACACACACACACACACACACACACACACACACACACACACACACACACACACACACACACACACACACACACACACACACACACACACACACACACACACACACACACACACAAGCGGAGTCTTAAATAAATAGTAACCTTCACATTAGCTCACGTACACACACCTACGGACCACACCTAACATAGAGAGAGAGTCAGAGAGCAAAGGTGTTGGAAGGACAGGTGTGTGGCAACAGGTGTGTGGCAGCAGGTGTACCGTAAATAACACTAAAGTCGCCAGGTGTGTGGCAGCAGGTGTACCGTAAATAACACTAAAGTCGCCAACACAATGTTTCTTTTCGATTTACAGACGTCTGGTGGCGTTAATACTTACATTTCTACATCCATGATTTCAGGACAGTTAGAAGGGGCTATCTGGAGAGTTTGTGTCATTTTGTGTCTTCATCTGTGTCATATTATGGCTATAAATGAACAAATTACCAAAATAAAAACTGAGTGGCGACGTTGGTACCGGCTGCACTAAGATCGCCATTCGCCAGCTAGTATTTACGTCAGCTGCTGTCTGTCGTCGCCCGAAAAAAACGAGTAGTGAAATTTGATACAGTTTATACTTGCAGATACAAAGCATAAAACAACGCTGAAACAGGGTAGATTATACAGTCATGATATAAACTACTGTGTATCATCTTCAGTGGCACATACAAATCAGTAGTGATGCTATAATTCGTAATATATGGCGACTGACGACATTAGTGCAGGTGGCGACTATAATGTTATCTACGGTAGAGGTGAACATAGGTGGCGAGGTACGAGACGAAACAGGTGTGGGATGACAGTAACCCAGGACACGTAAGCAAATATAAAACGATAGTTACTATAATTATAATGAAACCACTTATATAATGTAACTTTATACTTATACTAGACTTTATAATGAAGCAGGAAAGTGGGGAGGAAATTGGTGTTTAGAGACAGGTGTGAGGGTGAGAAACAGGTAAATATAATGCGAACAAATACATGCAAGCAATATATTATACGATTCGTCACTTTTTTTTTTTTTTTTTTTTTGGGGTAGGTATGTTTAGCCCACAGGTTCAATTTGTTAAAGTCGTTGGCATTTAGTTGCACGTGTTAATGCTTTCCTAAGGCAGTAACAGGCCAGACAGACGCACTAAATAGATGGCTTACGTCTTTCTAGACAAACTAAGAGAGAATGGAAGGAAAAATGGACACAACGAGAGCGAACAACAGTATTACTTTCATCTTGACTGGCTCTCGTGCCCCACACACACACACACACACACACACACACACACACACACACACACACACACACACACACACACACACACACACACACACACACACACACACACACACACACACACACACACACACACACACACACACACACACACACACACACACACACACACACACACACACACACACACACACGCATACACACACGCACGTACACACACACATACAATCACACACACACACACACTGAAAGAAAGACTGGATAAATGTAGATACGGAGACGGGACCGCACGGGTGTAGCTCAGGCCCTGTAAAACACAACTAGGTAAATACAACTAGGTAAATACACACACACACACACACACACACACACACACGCACGCACGCACACACACACACACATACACACACACACACACACACACACACACACACACACACACACACACACACACACACACACACACACACACACACACACACACAAGCATGTTAAGTGAATGTGTTCCAACTAAGATACAAAAAAATTACACACCTGGTCACTTTGATTTAATATTTCTCTTGTCTGCCTAGAAACCCGTGTGTATGTAGGTTCAGAAACATTCATAATATTATATAAATCTCAACTCCTCTTATTCTGAACACCGTTAACAAAACATTAACTCAGATATCAAAATCTTACCCATAATTCTAAAAGTTCGTTTCTTATTTTCTTTCTTTTGACGTTCTTGACTTCATTCTATCTTTCTTTCATCTTTAGGAAGGCAAGACTAGGAATGAATAGAAGTAAATAGAAGGGAGTGCAAGGAGAGAGTGAGGGTAGAGAAAGAAAGGAGAGAGCAAGTGAATATAAGTGACGAGGAAACCGGTAAGAGGAGGAAAGAAATGAGAGCGAGAGAGAAAGGAAAGGGAGTCAAGTACGGTGAGAAGGGAAAGAGAGGTCGGGAGAAGGTAAACGGTTATATATGGAAAAGAAAATTAAGGTGGAGAAGAAAGAGAAGAATAAGGAGAGAAGAGAACAATAAGAAAGGAAAGAAATATAAGATGGAAAAGTAAATAAAGAAAAAAAGTAAGGAGAAGAGCGAGAAGAATAAGGAGAAGAGAGAGAAGAATAAGGAGAAGAGAGAGAAGAATAAGGAGAAGAGAGAGAAGAATAAGGAGAGAAGAGAGAAGAATAAGGAGAAGAGAGAGAAGAATAAGGAGAAGAGAGAGAAGAATAAGGAGAAGAGAGAAGAATAAGGAGAAGAGAGAGAAGAATAAGGAGAAGAAAGAGAAGAATAAGGAGAAGAGAGAGAAGAATAAGGAGAAGAGAGAGAAGAATAAGGAGAAGAGAGAGAAGAATAAGGAGAGAAGAGAAAATTAAGAATGGAACAAAAATAAAGGATGGAATAAGTTAGTAAAGAAATAAAGTAAGACATAGGGAGGGAGAGAAAGTAAGACATGAGTAATGAACGCACGACCTTCCTGACTCACGACTCAGGCATTTCAAGGCCATGCTGTTTATATCACAGTCGTTGTTGCTGGGAGTATTTATGTCTATGTCTGTCACACCTTGGTTTATTATTCCCTCATAGTCAGTTTGTTTCCAATATTTTCCTCATATCATTCACTGACCTCCAATGACCCTCCTCAAGATCTTACTGACCCACCAAGAGGAGTGAGAGGGTACGATAATTTCTATTTTAGACTTCTAACTTCTATTTTAATTTCTCTTCTACTATCTTATTTTTGTGTACACGAGGGTGACTGTTGCATCTCTACACAGTGATAAACAAATCCTGGACGACGGGCACTACTGGAAGATTAATATATATCCTTATTTTCTACTATTATCTCTATGACATAAGAAATAACGAATAGAAGAAGAAAACGAAACTCAGCAAATATCTTCATTTTTTGCCATTTTCTACAAGACAGACATAACATGAATAACGCAGATATGCCTTTTTATTTCTCACAGGGTTCTTTTCATCTACATTAGAGCACAGTATCACCTGCAGTTACTGATGGTATGAATAAATGTTAGGTATGTATATAAGCTACTCCTATTTAGACGCTTTGTTAATACATAAAGTTACTGTTATTCACTCTCATCTTGTGTTGTCATCCAGAGATCATCATCCGCTCTGAAGATGAGAAGAGAGAGAGAGAGAGAGAGAGAGAGAGAGAGAGAGAGAGAGAGAGAGAGAGAGAGAGAGAGAGAGAGAGAGAGAGAGAGAGAGAGAGAGAGAGAGAGAGAGAGAGAGAGAGAGAGAGAGAAGAGAGAGAGAGAGAGAGAGAGACGAGAGAGAGAGAGAGAGAGAGAGAGAGAGAGAGAGAGAGGCGGAGGGCTGAGAGAGAGAAGTGGAGGAAGTAGAGGAAACGATGAACAAGGTCGCACTGAAGCACTAGGTATCAGGTAACGTAATGGCTGATAATTAGGTTAGCTGCGTTAGGTGTCTGCACTACATGACACTAGGGGTTTACTTCTAATGGATGAGCTGAAGCAAAAACAGGGGAAAAGCCACCTTCCCTCCCCTTCTCTTTTCTCTTTCAACACTGTCTGAAAATATATACGAAATATTATATATTTAGGAGAAAAAAAGTTGTTTGCATAGGACGATAACGATTGTGTGCGGAACGTAAATACTTTTAAGAATTGTGTAGTGAATAAATTACGATTAATCAATACAAAGGTTGCTTAATTAATCAATGCAGATGTAGATAGTATAGAAACTGAGGAATTCCATTATAATTAGGCTGATAATTAGGTTACCTGCGCTAGGCGTCTATGCTACATGACACTAGAGGTTTACTTTTAATGGATGAGCTGAACCAAAAAAAGGGGAAAAGGCACCTTCCCTCCCCTTCACCTTTCTCTTTTAACACTGTCTGAAAATATTGCTGGCATTGTTCAACCTAGATACTCTTCACTCTCTTCAGTTTTTGTTCCATGATAACCGTACGTGCTGAAGGGAACAGTTTGTGCTCGCGATCGTTTTTATGGGTGGAGCGAGAGGCTACGAGCGGCGCCCAGCCCTGCAATCCCTGTGTTACGTGCACCGTGCAAGGGAGGGAGGCGGAGGGAGACAGGTGAGGAAGGAAAGGAAATGAAAAATAAGGCCAAAAGGATGAATATGAAAAAATGCAGGAGGCTGTATTATTATTTGTTATTAATATCATCATTGCTCCGTCACTCTGCATGTCAGGTTGGCCGAGCGGTCTAAGGCGCCAGACTTAAGTTCTGGTACTCGCAAGAGTGCGTGGGTTCGAACCCCACACCTGACACAAAAATGTGAGGTTGGACATTGTTTTTTCATTGGCGTAGCAATGTGGCCACTCCGCCGCCCACAACACTCCCACCGCCGCCCACAAGCCACAGCCCCGCAGTGCAGCCTGGGTTTCACCATGCAACCAGCCATGACACACAGCGCGGGGAATGTGTCTGTGTGGCGTGCGAGGCGACTTTAAAGGGACGAGGGCGACAAGGTGGAATCCCCTCCCCTAGGTACCCCCCTTCCCCCTCCCCCTAGGCAGTCATTTCCCAAAAGGACAAAAAAAAAGAATGTTTATTTTTACATGCCACTTGTTCGGGAGATGGAAATTTGTATGTTAAAAGCTTTTTGTCATTATATCATTATGATAATTAATACCATCATCATTACGTTATCATTACAAAGGGTTAACAACTAAAGAGCATGTCTCATACACACACACACACACACACACACACACACACACACACACACACACACACACACACACACACACACACACACACACACACACACACACCACACACACACACACAGCCCCACACACACACACACATCATACACACACACACACACACACACACACACACACATACATCATGCAGCCACACACACACACACACATCATACAGCCCCACACACACACACACACACACACACACACACACACACAGACACAGACACAGACACAACACAGACACACACACACACACACACACACACACACACACACACACACACACACACACACACACACACACACACACACACACACACACACACAGGCAGATACACTAGATAACTAAGAAGGTGAGAGGGAGAGAAAGATAGTGTGGATTCGAAAGGCTCAAGGGAAAAAATTTGACCTGTCACTTCTGGTATCTAATTGGGGTACGTTTCCCGCGCACAGCAAAGGTGAGTGGGTTAACTAGGGCAATACTGGAAGGCTGTCTGTCTATAATGTGTTTACTAAGGTTCATCCACGTGGTAATGGTGGTGATGGTGGTTGAGGTGATGGTGGTGATGGTGGTTGAGGTGATGGTGGTGATGGTGGTTGAGGTGATGGTGGTGATGGTGGTTGAGGTGATGGTGGTGATGGTGGTGAGGTGATGGTGGTGATGGTGGTTGAGGTGATGGTGGTGATGGTGGTTGAGTGTGTGATGGTGGTTGAGGTGGTTTGGATGGGTGGGGGATGGTGGTTGTGATGGTGGTGATGGTGATGTGTGGTGATGGTGGTTGAGGTGATGGTGGTGATGGTGGTTGAGGTGATGGTGGTGATGGTGGTTGAGGTGATGGTGGTGATGGTGGTTGAGGTGATGGTGGTGATGGTGGTTGAGGTGATGGTGGTGATGGTGGTTGAGGTGATGGTGGTGATGGTGGTTGAGGTGATGGTGGTGATGGTGGTTGAGGTGATGGTGGTGATGGTGGTTGAGGTGATGGTGGTGATGGTGGTTGAGGTGATGGTGGTGATGGTGGTTGAGGTGATGGTGGTGATGGTGGTTGAGGTGATGGTGGTGATGGTGGTTGAGGTGATGGTGGTGATGGTGGTTGAGGTGATGGTGGTGATGGTGGTTGAGGTGATGGTGGTGATGGTGGTGATGGTGGTTGAGGTGATGGTGGTGATGGTGGTTGAGGTGATGGTGGTGATGGTGGTGATGGTGGTTGAGGTGATGGTGGTGATGGTGGTTGAGGTGATGGTGGTGATGGTGGTTGAGGTGATGGTGGTGATGGTGGTTGAGGTGATGGTGGTGATGGTGGTGATGGTGGTGATGGTGGTGATGGTGGTGATGGTAGACAATTACATATTTAAACCCGGAACTGTCCTACATATGAACTGGTTTGGCTGGGAAAATATTAAATTATGATTATATTGTTTAACTCTTACTCAAACACAACACACACACACACACACACAAGATAGAAAAAAAAATAGCAAGGCAGTTCAAGACGATTCCTTTCTTCAACATTCACACACCGATGAAACTTTTGAATGTCTGTCTGTCTGTTTTTCACCTTGCTTGTGTGTGTATTCATCTAGTTGTATTCATCTAGTTGTATTTTACAGGACCAGAGCAACGCTCGTATGGCCCCGTCTCCATATCAACATTTTTATCATTCATCCTTAGTGCTTGGTTTTGGCCGAAGCCAGCACCCCGGGAGGCGGGTCACAAACCCCCGGCTAACACCCGGTACCCATTCACTGCTGGGTGGACAGGGGCTCGGGTTTTAAGGAAACAGCCCATATGTTTCCGCTCCGCCCGGGGATCGAACCCGGGATTTTTCGGTTGTGAACCGAGCGTGCTACCCCTACACTACGGAGTACCCATGTGTGTGTGTGTGTGTGTGTGTGTGTGTGTGTGTGTGTGTGTCTAACTCTCCCTGCTAAAGGTTACTCAGCCACTTCAACATGTTTTCGAACCAACAACACCTGAAGAATGACGCAACACAGCCTCTCGTCACAACACTAGCAATTCTCAATACCAAACACAACACAATTCATAACAAAACTCACTTTCCACAACATAACGAGAAAGGAGGTTATAGTTATGCATTATTCAATTTCCCGGAGAGCTTTCGAATTCCAAAACCGATCCTTGCACTGTGAGAGCTACTTTTTTTTTTTAAAGACAACGTATCGTGATAAGAGTTAGAATTTTCGGTTTGTTCTCTTTTCACGATGAAATTTCTGTTAATCTGGAAGTGAATAGATAAGGAGGAGGAAGAGGAAGAGGGGGAGGAGGAGGAGGTGGTGGTGGTGGTGGATCATGAAGAAATGAAGTACTAGAAACAATAATCAAATCTGATAGAGAACGAGAAGTAATAATAATGTAACTGTTTACGACAAAGTTATATGCAATAATAACACGGGATATAAATTATTATATATATACTTACTTTTAGACGTACAAGAAATCGAGTCAACGCTGGAAAACTTCACTCGACTCACCTGTCTCTGTGAATGCAAGAAACAAGACTTTTAATAAGGAACACACATTTATGAGTTCAAAGAAATATCTAAACCTCAAGAAACAGTATCAATAAATATTTACAATTTTAACAAGATCGAAATGTACAAGATTTAAAAAGTATTTGAGACATAATATTCGTTTATGAAAATTTGTGGAGGAATATAATACTCAAATTTCTTTATCTTAGAAAATATTGGAGCCTACACTAAGATTGAAGCATGATTTGACTGAAGATCGCTGGTGAAAATAAAATTGTAGCAATCATGTTAAAGCCAATTGACTGTACGACTGACTGACACTGACTGTACGACTGACTGACACTGACTGTACGACTGACTGATACTGACTGTACGACTGACTGACACTGACTGTACGACTGACTGACTGACTGTACGACTGACTGACACTGACTGTACGACTGACTGACACTGACTGTACGACTGACTGACTGACTGTACGACTGACTGACACTGACTGTACGACTGACTGACTACTGACTGACACTGACACTGACTGTACAACTGACACTGACTGTACGACTGACTGACTGACACTGACTGTACGACTGACTGACTGACTGTACGACTGACAGACACTGACTGTACGACTGACTGACTAGTGGAAATGAGAAATAAAATAAAATGAGGAAGCGAGAAAATATAAACAACTTGAAAATGTAAGAAAAAAGCAAGGTAAAAAATACAGAAAAGAAATATATAAAATTATGAAACATGTATCTCGGTCACCTCATGAATACTGATTATTTTTCATAAGTCATCAGTCATAAGTCATTAGAAATCAATCATAAGTCATAAATCATAAGTAATCAGTCATAAGTCATAAGCCATCAGTCATAAGTTATCAGTCATCAGTCATAAGTAGGTCATCAATCATCAGTCATCAGTCCTAAAGCATACGTTATCAGTCATAAGTCCTAAGTCATCAGTCATAAATCATAAGTCATAAGCCATCAGTCATCAGTCATAAGTTATCAGTCATCAGTCATAAGTAGGTCATCAGTCATCAGTCCTAAAGCATACGTTATCAGTCATAAGTCGTAAGTCATCAGTCATAAATCATAAGTCATAAGCCATCAGTCATCAGTCATAAGTTATCAGTCATCAGTCATAAGTAGGTCATCAGTCATTAGTCCTAAAGCATACGTTATCAGTCATAAGTCCTAAGTCATAAATCATAAGTCATAAGTCATCAGTCATAAGTCTTCAGTCATTACTCATAAGTCAACATAGTGAGAAAAAAAATAAGGCGTAGACGAGCATAACTATTTTTTTCCTGCAGGACAAGTGAAAGGCAAGGAAGGAAAGTCAGAGAAACGGGAATATTCAATAAATGTATATCGTGGTGTTTACGACAGCGACCTAAGAACCTTGCCTGTGCCGCCCTGTGTCTGCCCCGCCCTTGTGTGTGTGTGTGTGTGTGTGTGTGTGTGTGTGTGTGTGTGTGTGTGTGTGTGTGTGTGTGTGTGTGTGTGTGTGTGTGTGTGTGTGTGTGTGTGTGTGTGTGTGTGTGTGTGTGTGTGTTGCTGCACTTCAAATTGTCAGTGTTATTGAATAGTCTTAAAAAATATGGCCTTAAAAACACACACACAACACACACACACACACACACACACACACACACACACACACACACACACACACACACACACACACACACACACACACACACACACACACACACACAAAACAGAGGTCATGTGTGTGCATGACTGAGCGCGTGTACACATGACGGGCCTGTTATGTGTGAAAAAACAATATGTAAACACTCTCTCTCTCTCTCTCTCTCTCTCTCTCTCTCTCTCTCTCTCTCTCTCTCTCTCTCTCTCTCTCTCTCTCTCTCTCTCTCTCTCTCTCTCTCTCTCTCTCTCCATTCAAAGACTCAGCAATAGTTCGAACCCTATTCCGAGACACAAATAAAGGTTCTGAAGCAGACTGGAATTAATTTCTTCGTTCCGGAAATCAAACTAACCGTCTTCGACATGGGATGGAATTGTACCATCAATAAATACTTTGGGCTGTACTAGAAATCACATTTTGTTTGAAATGATTAGTATACAGAATAAACACATACATTTTTTGTCATTTCTTTTCAAGCTTTATATATATATATAATATATATATATATACAAAATACTGATTCAAAACATACATATAGAAACTCGGAATCCCTGGATCTCCAACACACGTAGGCGGATGTCAGTGATATTATACACGTACTTTTTTACTACGAAAAGTATGCCTTGACATAATGTCTGACACCGGCTGCTTCTGTATCAATACATTATAAACACATGACGTGGCGGTAGTCCTCTGTCAACGCGTTACATTAAAGATTGAAGAAGATTTTGATAATTTCCCATCAACATTCAGTGTATGAAATTGAAGTAAACACCTTCCATGAAATGAATGTTCATATACTGTTTACACAAAACGATAACAAATGGTAGGTATAAAAAAAACTGTAGACTGTCTTTATTATTTCGGATAAATGCTTAAAAAACATGACGCTAGGCAACTTCAATCAAGATCCCCCCACTAAAGCTCTCTCGTGGGCATATTGCGTTTTCTGGAATAGTATGTGTTATGGGGATGTCTCTAGCCAATCACCGTTGTCCAAGCTCGTGACGTCACATGGGGGTGGAGCTTAAGTGATCGCTGGGTTATAACCGGTATTTTATTAAACATCATTTATAAAGTCTAGGCTAGGTTAGGCTGGGTTAGGTTGGGTTAGGTTAGGTTAAATCAAACAATTTAAACAGTCAAATTATATAAAACATACAGATTATAGCCCAGTGATCACGAAGGCTCCACCCCCAATGTGACGTCACGAGCTTGGACATCGGTGATTGGCTCGACATCCCACACCACACTATTCCAGAGAACGGTAATATGCGTCCCGTAGGTGAAGACTGTCCTTTTTTTAGTAAATAGTGGAACGATAATTTGTTCGGTCGTTCAGAGAGCAAACAATGGCTGAAGTGGAGTCAAGGCCTGGCGAGTCCTGGCGTTTCACTGTCAACACGAGACACGGTTCACTGGAGCCTTAGATCAAACTCTCTTCACTACTCAATTAGTGTTATTTGTGCATATTTGGTACGGGAAAGTTGTAACAGTAGTAGAAGTAATAGTGATGGTAGTAGTAGTAGTAGTAGTAGTAGTAGTAGTAGTAGTAGTAGTAGTAGTAGTAGTAGTAGTAGTAGTAGTAGTAGTAGTAGTAGTAGTAGTAGTAACAGTAGTAGTAGTAGTAGTAGTAGTAGTAACAGTAGTAGTAGTAGTAGTAGTAGTGATTCCTTAAAGTCTAAAAACAGTAGTTATTTAGATATAGCAATGAATAAAATGAGGGCTAAAGGCATAGGCCAACTCAAGCAACATAGGTATCTTCTCTCTCTCTCTCTCTCTCTCTCTCTCTCTCTCTCTCTCTCTCTCTCTCTCTCTCTCTCTCTCTCTCTCTCTCTCTCTCTCTCTCTCTCTCTCGCAAAATTCATAACTAGAACATTAACACACTTACATAAGCTACAGTCACGATGGAATGTTTACTATGCAAACATTCCTGTAGTAAAGTGTTACGTACATATTAAAGTTAATATTTTAGTTTACAACCTTCAATAGTAAACAAAAAATTCCTAGGAACATCTTATATATCATAATACGATAAATATCACTCGCATTACCAGATTAACAAACAAAAGCAAAAGGAAAAATAGCAATGTGACTTCTCTTTTAATCTCGTAATATGTATAATTATCGAAGGGTAATTATCGACGTTTGATTCTTTCGCACTTGAGCATGACGTCCTCAGCCAGACAACATCCAACATCCAACATCGCGAGGTGACCCTGACTTGCAAGAAAAAGTTATTATGAAAACATTATGTTGTCGCGAATATATGTCAGCGTTTC
Organism: Chionoecetes opilio; assembly: GCA_016584305.1. NCBI lineage: Eukaryota > Metazoa > Arthropoda > Malacostraca > Decapoda > Majidae > Chionoecetes > Chionoecetes opilio. Next base: position 275,060 of record JACEEZ010023452.1, on the reverse strand, counting down.
TGGTGCACGGAAGACATACTTGGATTCATACCAGATTTTTTTTCTTTTTTTTTCTCTCTCTCTCTCTCTCTCTCTCTCTCTCTCTCTCTCTCTCTCCTCTCTCTCTCTCTCTCTCTCTCCTCTCTCTCTCTCTCTCTCTCTCCTCTCTCTCTCTCTCTCTCTCGTTCCTCCTTCCTTCATCACCATAAGCCAATATCTTACAAACATCACTTTTCATCACAAGAGACACAAATAATACGAGGTTACAACTTGATTTATTGGATACCGTAAATAATAAAGTATATCTGGCATTTTTCACTGATTTAAATAGTACGTATGAGTAGTAGTGTACGTTAAGTAGTAGTTTAGTTTTAGTTATATATTTAGTTTAAGAGGTGAAATGAGTCCGCACGGGTACGTTATTTGACACACTGCCGCTGTACCCAAGATTCGCGGCATCGGACACTTGTATAAAAAAGATCGTAGTGATGCATGTCAAGGTATAAAGGTCGACCACAACGCACTTGAATCTCACGGCGATCATTATGACGCGATCAGTATTAAGTGTTGTGTACCTCGGGTCATCTGAGGTCAAGTGTCAAGGATAAGAAGTATTGGAAAAAAAGTTAGGTCAAGTAAGGTTAATTTAGGTCAGGTTAGGTTAGGTTTCGGTTATTGGTCACCTCACTTGATTCTGCTACTTTACTTCGGATGATTTATTTTCTTTGTTGCTTAGTTTTTTATGTTATTGTATTACCTCGAGTGTCTTGTCAAAGCTTGGTGGTTCGGCCGTTCCCATGTCTTAGGCCATTCTATAGATCATTGCTTTAAGGGGGCAAGGGGAGACGGTAGCAGAGTGGTTAGCGTCTCAGAGTGGCGTTCTCGGTGACCCGAGTTCAATCCCCGATGAGAACCAAAAACCCACTCAAAATCTTTCTGCACCGTCGAGTGGCCTAAGAACACCCACATGTTTCCCATTAACTCAACCTTCGATTGCGAGTGCATCGGAGGACACAGGGGTGCGGCATGAGCCTCTAATCACAGGCGTCACTATAAAAATCCTGCCTACACGGGCGAGGGCTAACCATCACAGCCCTCGAATGAACCTCCAGGGCCTGCCATCCGAGCCATGGAGGTCACTGCCTATAGTTAACTCAGGCACTATATATGGGCACAAATGTGAAACAAAAATTTGGTACTGAGGCGATTGATTGATTGGTAATGAGGTCAAGAGATCTTCAAAACATTTCGGCTTCAAGTCAAATGATACCCAAGACAGGTGGGAATCAAGTCAATTCAATAACGACCCGAGTCAAACCGGAACCAGACGATTTGGAGGATCACTTGACCTCATTACCAATCGCCTCATTACCAAATGACATGTAACCTTATCTTAAGAACTCCAATATCCGCTTCGTTAATACGCAAGTCACCATGAAGACCAAGATCAGAGGGTGGCATTGGGGTGTTAACGAGACTCGAGCTGAAACAGATTACATTGGACAAAGAACCGAATCACTCCAACAAAGCTTCGAAAAAAAATGGTTTGTGAGGGAAAGCTAAAGATTTCGGATAAACATATTCACCATTAGTGTTTCCGGTAAGTTTCAATCACATTTGTAACATTCAATCACCCCAAATAATTAATATATTCACCTCAGTCCTTCACTTCCAAACTTTTTATGATACACTTTTTAGAGAACAAGACGCACGTTCCGTTCGGTTATTCGAAATCCTACGCACGTATGCTAATAAACGTTGAACTTTACACAACAATGAAACCTTAATTATGATCTACTCTAATGACTTAGTAGTGTGTCAAGTTATGATGCTATGAATGGGAAAGTTGCTCTGCCTGAGACTTGTGTTATAAAACTTGACGGTGTACAATTCTTTCACTTTCACTCTCGGTGCTACAAGAACTAATGTTACCTGAGGCCACGTCTTCAACAACGACCTACCCAAAATGCCGAACCAGCTTCTCTCTCTCTCTCTCTCTCTCTCTCTCTCTCTCTCTCTCTCTCTCTCTCGATGTTACCTGAGGCCACGTCTTCAACAACGACCTACCCAAAATGCCGAACCAGCTTCCTCTCTCTCTCTCTCTCTCTCTCTCGATGTTACCTGAGGCCACATCTTCAACAACGACCTACCCAAAATGCCGAACCAGCTTCCTCTCTCTCTCTCTCGATGTTACCTGAGGCCACGTCTTCAACAACGACCTACCCAAAAGGCCGAACCAGCTTCCTCTCTCTCTCTCTCTCTCTCTCTCTCTCTCTCTTCTCTCCTCTCTCTCTCTCTCTCTCTCTCTCTCTCTCTCTCTCTCTCTCTCTCTCTCTCTCTCTCTCTTCTCTCTCTCTCTCCTCTCTCTCTCTCTCTCTCTCTCTGGAGGCTGATTTTTGTCCATAGTTTCAATGTCAAGCCAAATCCACCTCGCCGTGACTCATGACTTTGGATACAGCTGACTCACTGCTCCTTTCGTTCCTACTATAAACTCTCTAAATCACTGGGTGGTCTTCATGTGTCTCTTGGTCTGTCTTGTGTCCCTGTTTTTCGGTATATCTGTGTGTGTCTCTCTCTCTGTCTTTGTGTGACTGTCTTTCTGTCTTTATGTGTTTGTCATTCTGTTTGTCTTTCTGTCTCATTGTGTCTGTTTCTGAATGTGTCTCTCAATGTCTATGTCTATGTATTTTTTTTTTTCTCTCTCTCTCTCTCTCTCTCTCTCTCTCTCTCTCTCTCTCTCTCTCTCTCTCTCTCTCTCTCTCTCTCTCTCTCTCTCTCTCTCTCTCTCTCTCTCTCTCTCTCTCTCTCTTCTCTCTCTCCACAGACATGAAATGAACCCAATCCCTAATCCCTCTCCCCAGGAAGTGGTCCAGTTGATGCAGGTAAAAGTAACCCTTGGACCCGCCTTCTAGCAGCTTTCAAGTTCGCAGGCAAAAAAGTCACTAACATGCGTACCCTTTGCTTGGCTGCAGCTGAAAGTACCACGTGTGACAATGGACCTCAATGGCAGTGTTAACTAAGACGTATTTTCATAGTAGTTAAAAGAGTTTGATTCTTTCTCCTTCTGCCACCTTTGTCAAGCCCCAAATTCCTCCTGCAAGCGTGTGCCTGGGATGTCATTTGAGGCTGCGCGAGGTCGCCTGATCGGGTCGGGCGAAGGAGCCAACCAGCAGCCGCGTGAAAGGTGGCTGCCCTCCTACCCCCTCATCAAAGGTTATATAAATGTGGCAGAATCGAGCGCATACGATCAGTGATAAAGAAGCAACGACGCGGGGATGTCGACGCTTGAGGTCATGCAGTGAACGATTACGACTGTTATCAGGAAGTCCAAGAGAAAGAGACAGAGAGAGGGAGTGTGACCCCAGGCTTTCCTCCCTCTCGGTGCGATATGCGGTGCCCCGAGGGAGTCGTGGTGGTGCTGCTGGTGAGTGTTGGAGCAACGGCATCACAAATTTGGGTAGATCCGCCCCCCCCCCTGCCCGCCGGCCTTCCATCTGCAGCCTCGTCGTCGGATGGTTCAAACCTACCAATTTTTTTTCTCTTTTTTCTCTTCAAGAGCAATGGACGATGAGAAGAATGGAATGGCACTGCGTATGATTATCTTCTTGGAGTCGCCTTTGAACGAGATGAAAATTTCTTTACCCTAACTCGGTGCCCTCCTGGCGCAATGGCTGACTAGTTCAGCCTTGAAATGTGCGTCTCGGTTCGCTTCTCAGTTGAAGTTCATGGCCCTCAGCCAACCTGGAACCTGAACCCAACCAACAAAACTCCAGACCGATGAACCCTGGAGCCTCAATATCGCGTTCACGCCACCGGATGCTTGCCCCAAAACACACTAAGTAGCCAAGGGGACGAAGAAGAGCGCCGCGGTAAAGACTCATGAACGATTCCAGCTTGATCTTTCTACACCTTTCATTTCGAATTCAATTTCCTTTACATATATAAACTATATTCTTTTCCTATTTTGTAAAACATCAATTCGTCACTTGCTTTGCGTGTATACCAGCCACTAGACACTGCGTAAGGGTATGTTTTCAAAGGCAGCAAAAGACGACCAACAACAAATACTAGGGCCGCAAATAAGAAGATAACAAACACGAAGGCAATAGAAATGTGTCACTGCGGTCAAGTTAACAAAAGTCAGTCAAGAAGGGACAACGAAAGTAAAAGTTATTCAGAGAGCAATAGTAAAGCCTTTCAGGGTTCATCGACGTCTTCATGTAACGCAGAGGAAACCGACATGACAACCCGTTAGTTGGAGGCGAGGCACAGGCGGGGGAGGAGTAGAGAAGGAAGGGGGGTTGTCTGTGGCTTATCCTGAATACTTTTACAACGTTACTGAGGCAAAGTGATAACAGATACAGCGACAAAACGACGGGAAACATGAACCACGATAACCGGACCTTCAAACACACCAATAAAGGGACGACTTGACTGCACGACCAGAATCACAGAGACGACTAAGCCCCACACGACAAAGAGAAAAATGGTAAATGAATCGTAAGACACAAGACCACGAGTTACAAAAGGTACCAGATACGTACGAAGAACTGCGGTAGAGAGACGTGGATTAAAGCATCAGGAATTGGAAAGTGCAATATAGTGGTGGAGGGACAACATATTGGATGATAGGTATAAAGAGTGACCACAGAGGCGACACGGAGACACGGGAACAGAGACAACAATAAGGGGACAGAAGGACAAGACGGTGAAGAGGGGATAGACCAGAACGTGAAGCGACGACAGAACAAGACGTGAAGACAAGGAGTAGTCATCAGGAAAGGGAAAGACACGAGGCGACAAGAGGACAGATGGACAAAATGGCGACAAGACAACTGTGATGACAAATTGGACGACAGGTGTAACAGCGATCTGAGGACACCTGGTCTCTGCTTCCCCAGGCCTGTGTGGCGGCGCTCACCACGAGATGTCAAGGCGCTTCCGTTGCAGAGGCTTCGCAGAGCCCCCTCGACGTCCCTGCGTTGCCCTCCACCAAGGACCAGAGCCGCGACCCCAAGCTGAGCCCCGATGGCAAACCCTTCCCGACATTCCCGGCCAAGGAAAGGACGAAATACCAAGACTCTAATGGCAAGGTGAGATGGGACAGGTGTGTGGTGTGTGTGTGTGTGTGTGTGTGTGTGTGTGTGTGTGTGTGTGTGTGTGTGTGTGTGTTGTGTGTGTGTGTGTGTGTGTGTGTGTGTGTGTGTGTGTGTGTGTGTGTGTGTGTGTGTGTGTGTGTGTGTGTGTGTGTGTGTGTGTGTGTGTGTATTCATCTAGTTGTCATCTAGCTGTATTTTACAGGGCCTGAGCAACGCTCGTATGGCCCCGTCTCCATATCAACATTTATTTTATCATTCATCCTTAGTGCTTAGTGTTGGCCGAAGCCACCACCCCGGGAGGCGGGTCACAAACCCCCGGCTAACACCCGGTACCCATTCACTGCTGGGTGGACAGGGGCTTGGGTTTTTTAAGCAGACCGCCTGTCTGTCTTCGCTCGGCACGGGGATTGAACCCGGGACTTCTCGGTTGTGAACCGAGCGTGCTGTGTGTGTGTGTGTGTGGTGTGTGTGTGTGTGTGTGTGTGTGTGTGTGTGTGTGTGTGTGTGTTGTGTGTGTATGGTGTGTGTGTGTGTGTGTGTGTGTGTGTGTGTGTGTGTGTATGGTGTGTGTGTGTGTGTGTGTGTGTGTGTGTGTGTGTGTGTGTGTGTGTGTGTGTGTGTGCGTGTGCGTGTGTGTGTGTGCGCGTGCGGAAAGCGTCTGACCTCTTCATTACCAAGTGGAAACTTTCTATATGAAAAAAAAACGCAAAACTAATGTCAGGAGTCAATTTAGCGCGTTCTTGTACCTATGTTCCTCCATTCATCCACTTCCTCTCGTCAGAAAGTGTCCGATGACTTCACGTGCTTAATTTCGCTCGTGCGTGGTTTTTAAGTTAAAGTCATCCAGATTCTTTGCCTTTCGTCCATTTCCTTGCCTGTGTCCTTTAGATAAGCACGTAAAAACACAATCATCGCGAATGACAAACTTGATATTTCTTACTTCATGCATTCTCTCATACTCTGTTTACTTTCATCAACTTCCGAGTTACCGATTTGCCCTCAGAAGCACTCACCCACTTCCATCTTTTTCATCTTTGCAAAATTATGAGGATCCAGATATATGGGATTAATAGTTATATACTAATACGAAATGTAGCACTATCACTTATACAACCTTGGATTCATATTTTTAGTGCAATACTTAACAACTAATGAAGAACGAAGGATAAGTAAACATATAACTATACTGTATGCAGTTTGGCAAGAACACTCACGACAGCTTAGTCCCAGCGACTCCACTTTCCCCGGCGGGTTGGGTGGCTCAGAGCGTGATGATAAGTAGTCAACATAAAATGCTCGCTGATATCAAGTATTTCAGCTACCCAGCCCGCCGTGGGAAGTGGAGTCGTCAGGAGTCGGGGAGGAGAGTCGTCAGGTACACTCTAAGAAAAAAAGGGTAGGAAAAGGGTAGAAAAAGGGTGTTTATAGTGATGAAATACTGCTACCCTTACAAATATACCCTTTTGCAACCCTAAATATACCCTTTTCAAACCCCAAATGTACCCTTTCTCAACCCTCTCGTCTAAAAAGGGTAGATAAAGGGTAGATGAAGGGTATAATCAGCAGCATCTACCCTCCAGCCTGGACATAGGGTATAAAAAGGGTAGTGATGGTGCGATGTAACAATTCTACCCTTAATATACCCCCCATTTCTGAGAGTGTATCGTGAGTGTCCTTGTTAAACTGAATACAGTATAAGTGCTGATGGTAATATACGTATACAAATTAAAGTTAACTCTCCCTTTTTTCACACTGCAGTAAAGACGACACATGTAAAGCTACATATTAAAGAGAGAAAAATGTCCGCATCACGTATTCGACTGACAATCCTAATAAATTGAAGAAAAAAACCAAATGATCAAGAAAGCCTATATTAGTAAATCGAATGTATACGTCACGAATGACACAACATTACCTTCAAAACTGCCGTGAAAACGTTTCCAGCTTGACTGATTGCGGTTCTTACGTCATGAAGTAACCACAACACGACCATGGCTACACAATCATCTAACAAATAAGAAAGGTTTTACGGTTTTTAAGTATCATCTTTGCGCAGGAGGAGGAGGAGGAATACAAAGGAAGAACAAATATTTAAAAAAAAACAACCAGTTAGTCCTTCCAAGGCTGTTTGCGTTAAGATGCAATACTCAAAGTGAAAGACGTAAGATGCTAAAGGAGGAGAAGGAGGGAAAAAAAGGGTACGCACTATAATGAACACTTTCACTAGAGCGACGGAGACAAGCAGGGCAGAATCAACACCAAAAAGTGGTCTGCTTCGAACCCTCACTCCTCAGTCCGTCTTGGCTCACACACACACGCACACACACACACATACACACACACGCACACACACACACACACACACACACCTGACCCCGTTTTAGGTCACTCCCGAAACCCCACGATGCACAAACCAAGCAAACAAACACATAAACTTCCTATACCACTAAAAACAACAAACTAATATCCATAAATAAGAACACGATAAAGAATAGTAAACTTCTAAAGGCTATTTGTTGTTTACAGCTGTTTTTTTAATCCCAGGAATATTATGATAGAAAATGTAACATGGTAAAAGGAGTCCACTATATGTACCTCCTCCCTCCCTCCCTCCCTCCGCCTTCTTTATTTACAATCACTCGTTCGCCAAACTGGACTTGCAACATCTAAAAAGGAACATCTGTGGTCAAAAGACCAGGCAGAGGAAGAGAATGCAGACAGACAGACAGACACTCATTTCTAACCGGTCACTCAAATACCATTCGGCCAAATATGACGGGGAACATGAGGAAAAAATATTGAAAAAGCATAATACTAGGTCAACTACTTAAAACCTGGCGTCGAGTAACCGGCTGAAAACTCTTCCTGGTTGACGATCTGATTTTTTTGACTTATTCATGATAATTATACTCTCTCTCTCTCTCTCTCTCTCTCTCTCTCTCTCTCTCTCTCTCTCTCTCTCTCTCTCTCTCTCTCTCTCTCTCTCTCTCTCTCCTTCTATCTCCCTCCCCTCTCTCCTCTCTCTCTCCTCCCCTCCATTCTCCTTCTCTCTCTCTCTCTCATCTCTCTCTTCCTCTCTCTCATCCCTCCTCTCTCTCTCCTCGTCTCTCTCTCTCTCTCTCTCTCTCTCTCTCTCTCTATCTCTCTCTCCTCTCTCTCTCTCTCTCTCTCTCCTCTCTCTCTCTCTCTCTCTCTCTCTCTCTCCTCTCTCTCTCTCTCTCTCTCTCTTTCTCTCTCCTCTCTCTCTCTCTCTCTCTCTCTCTCTCTCTCTCTCTCTCTCTCTCTCTCTCTCTCTCTCCTCTCTCTCTCTCTCTCTCTCTTCTCTCTCTCTCCTCTCTCTCTCTCTCTCTCTGACAGCCTTACATTGAAGTAGACAACAATAACAAATAAGATCTTGACTAATCTAACAGGTCAATACAAAACACCACAATGCAGTATATCTCTAAACATACTTCTCTTTTCTTTTTTTCCTTTTTTGTCGTCTTCTGTGACATTTGACGAGAACGACTTGGGAGCCAAAAAGCAGGGCAGTCAACTTTCTACACAGTGAATAAAAACTGAAAATGAATAAAGGCCGGTAACCAGAGTGTGTTGGGAACGAATTAGGTGCGTCAGTCTGGGGTGTGGTGGGGGGGGGGTGTTAGGGTGGGGGGGGGGGTGTTGTAGGTGTGTGTAGTGTAATAAAGTGCGTTCTTTTACTGCATTGGTAGTCTTGCGGTGGCGCTCAGGCAAGGTTAGTGAACTCTTGGTATAAGAAGTAGAAGAGAATGTAGTAGTAATGGTAGTAGTTGTAGTTGCTTTAGTGGTAGTAGTAGTTTTTGTTGTGGTAAAAGTAGTAGTAGTAGTGGTGGTGGTCGTGGTGGTCATAGCGAGAACGAGATTAATAAGATGATGACTATGATGAAGGCCATGACAACACCACAAATAATAATGCAGATATCAATAACAATAACAATAATAATAGTGATATATAATTGTGTGTAACTACGCCTCTTAAACTTTATTACCCGTTTTTCTGCACATCAAGACACGCTCAACTAAGTTCCATCTTGCATGACTTGAATTACTCAGTGGATTAGGAATGTAGTCCAGTGCGATTTAACGTTTATTTTTCTTCGTTCAGGAATACCTTTAATGCTTCTACGTACTTTCCTATTTCTTATTCAATTCTTCATATCACTACATTTCTAATCACTATCATTCACCTTGTGTCTCCCTGAAGTACCACAGATACGCACTTAACCCCTTGAAGCCCAGAACGTAATTTCCATTGTAATCTGGGTACCATTAGACGATTTTTAATGAATATAAGCAATATTTTATAGCTATGACCTGTTTAGAATCCATGCTAATTTGGTTTATTTAGTTACTTTTTCGTAATTTCATGGCTCGACAGCATACCGTTTTTTATAGCAAAGGAAAGATCTGGGCGTGAAGGGGTTAAATAATGGAAAGTATGAAACATAACATATAAAAACGTATATTTCCTGTTATTTTCAAGGTAATCATTTATGCTCCTCCTAAGTTTCCTATAAATTTCTTCCCCTCATTCCCCTCGTGATTTCATAGCTGCGATAATCCAGAACCTGACTTGTGATACTAGTTCAAAGATAGCTCGAGCATCATAGAAAATGGGAAATAAGTGCTTGGGGTGAAGGCTGCATGGTTGAATCTGCGACTTAGAAGCATGCAAGTAGTATACCTCACACACGAAGAACAGGCATTCAAGTTATCTAATTGTTACTTATTATATCGTACCTGTGGGTCTATTAGCGAACATATATGTGTTTATTCACCTAATTGTATTCATCTAATTGTATCATGCAGGGTCTGAGCTAAAGTATACTCGTGTGGTCGTCTCCGCATCACTATTTATCAAAGCTCTCCTTAACCTGATCCACACTATTTTTACTGCAATCAATTTTTCTGCTAATATATATTTACTCCAATGAGAATATGCTTATGTAGTATCTAAGTGTACGTGTGCGGGCGTAGTATGTAGTTCTTTAATATTTCAAAATGGATGCTTGTCTACTAACTACCACATGTATACATAATGTCTGTCAGTAAGCAAGGTGTGCACTCATTACAACATAAGTTATAACAAAAACCTGTACGCTCTGGCCACACCGGAGCAGCGAGCAATCACCTCACCGCCGCCGTGAAAGTATGAATGCAAAAACACGCAAGAAAAACTTAAATACTGGTCCACCACCGCACCCAAACTTGTTGCCCCCAAATATGCCATCACCTGGACCCATTGATTGTGTGTGTTCCTGTTCTCTCTCTCTCTCTCTCTCTCTCTCTCGCTCTCCTTCCTCGCTCCCTCTCTTCTCTCTCATCTCTCTCTCTCTATCTCTCTCTCTCTCTCTCTCGAATCTCTCTCTCTCTTCTCTCTTCGTCTCTGCTCTATTGTTATTAATTGAGACGTTTTAATTATGCGTTCTTCTCTCTCTCTCTCTACTCTCTCTCTCTCTCTCTCTCTTCTCTCTCTCCTCTCTCTCCTCTCTCTCCTCTCTCTCTCTCCTCTCTCTTCTCTCTCTCATCTCTGCTCCCTCCTCCTTCTCTCTCAATTTAATAATTGAGCACGTTTTTAATTATGACGTTTTCTCTCTCTCTCTCTCTCTCTCTCTCTCTCTCTCTCTCTCTCTCTCTCTCTCTCTCTCTCTCTCTCTCTCTCTCTCTCTCTCTCTCTCTCTCTCTCTCTCTCTCTCTCTCTCTCTCTCTCTCTCTCTCTCTCTCTCTCATGTTTCCACTCCTACTATCACTTTTACTGCTACTACTAATACTACTACATTATTACAATCATCATCACTATCATTATCAAATCAATGATATTTTTTCTTTTCCTCTCTCTCTCTTCTCTCTCTCTTCTCTCTCTCTCTCTCTCTCTCTCTCTCTCTTCCCTTCTCTCTCCTCTCTCTCTCTCTCTTCTCTCCTCTCTCTTCTCTCTCTCTCTCTCTCTCTCTCTATTCCGAGATATTTCAGGTATCATTAACATCTTTGTCACCGAAAATTATTGACGTTTTCTTTCGTTCAATTGTCTCGCGGTTTTTAGAAATGAAACAAGAAAATTGAAAACCAAATCATTAACGAAGAAGCCTTTGTGGCGGGAAATTGAAGACCTGAAGGTGGAGGACAATCATGAAAGTCAAGGAAAGTCACGCTTGAGATATTCAGGTGATAAAATATAGTTATATAGATTAAGGGTGATTAAAATGAAGATCTTGAGGTGAAGAGTTATGTGTGCGAAGATTTTGATGATGATATACTGGAATAGGTCACACGAGTAAGAAGTGAAGAAGATTTGAGGAGAACAAACTTACCTTGACCAACCTGTGAAGAGAGCTCAAAATAATACAAAAATAGTGATAAATCAGCATAGTGCTTAATCACTTTTGCGTCAACTCATTTTTATCCAATCATGTCAACTCAATCTCAAGTCACCTTCACCTAATTCACAGCATTTCAATGAACCTGATGAATTCACACACTTTCACTGCAGACCCCAAACTCCCCCCCACACAAAAAAAATCAATAATAACAATGATACCTGAACATGTAAACCAGACCCCCATCCTCCCCCCCCCAAAAAAATATATAATAACGATGATGAGTCCAAAACATGTAAACAAGAAGTGGATCTAATTCTAAGCCACATGACGAATAAAATCAAAGGTGAACGTCAGGTGATCGTATGTCATTCAAAACGTAACTGATGATCGTCTAGTAGGGTGGTCCTGGGAACGTGTTGTATTACGTCTGGTAACAACACTGGGAATTCACTGACATTTTACAACTGACACAAATAAATCAACTTGTGTACCAGGAGTAAAAAAGTGAGACTGATTTGGAGTGTTGTCGTGGCTAGTTGCTTGACCCCAATTTTGGCTATACATCTTTTTTTTTATCTATTTCTATTATTTTCTTTACTATTATTCCCACGAAATTTACCGCTCATTGTGACTTGGTGTTATTGTGGTTTAGTTTTGACGCTAAATACACCTCTGAATTGCCTGACTTTACTCTATATTTGTAGTGATGAGTGTTTGCGTTAATTCATCGCTATCACTCATCATACTTATCATCATCTTTGTCTTTGCTATTGGATTTTTCTATTCCTATTTATAAACTTTCTACAATCCCTATTTCTAACCCTTCCATACAATCCCTAATTCTAACCCTTCCATACAATCCCTTATTCTAACCCTTCCATACAATCCCTAATTCTAACCCTTCCATACAATCCCTAATTCTAACCCTTCCATACAATCCCTAATTCTAACCCTTCCATACAATCCCTAATTCTAACCCTTCCATACAATCCTTATTCTAACCTTCCATACAATCCCTAATTCTAACCCTTCCATACAATCCCTAATTCTAACCCTTCCATACAATCCCTAATTCTAACCCTTCCATACAATCCCTAATTCTAACCCTTCCATACAATCCCTAATTCTAACCCTTCCATACAATCCCTAATTCTAACCCTTCCATACAATCCCTTATTCTAACCCTTCCATACAATCCCTAATTCTAACCCTTCCATACAATCCCTTATTCTAACCCTTCCATACAATCCCTAATTCTAACCCTTCCATACAATCCCTTATTCTAACCCTTCCATACAATCCCTTATTCTAACCCTTCCATACAATCCCTTATTCTAACCCTTCCATACAATCCCTAATTCTAACCCTTCCATACAATCCCTAATTCTAACCCTTCCATACAATCCCTATTTAGAACCCTTCCATACAATCCCTACTCCTTACCCTTCCATACAATCCCTACTTCTAGCCCTTCTATACAATCCCTATTCAAACCAAACCAAACCAAAATTACCCTCACTTCAAATCACGTCGAACACAATTCATTTATTTATCTCCAATCCTCTCAAAGTACTATATGACCTTATGAACCCTAAGACCTTGACCTTATCTTCAGGTACGTGAGGCCTTCCCGTCAGCAGACCAATCCGACAAAGAGGCAAAGATCAGCAAAAGGGATGTACCAGAAGAATCAAAAGCTATCCATTTGGCTGTGAGTACTGAAAGGGTTGAGGTGGAAAGTGGTGGTGAAAGAAGTGGAAGGTGGAAGAAGAAGGTGGAAAGAGTGAAAGGGTTGAGGTGGACAGGTAGAGGTGAAAGTATAGAAAGAAAGGAAATAAAGAGGAGTCAAGATAAGCTGATGAGACGCACTGTGTTCTAATATATATGTAAGGAGGGTGAGTAGAGGTCGTTAGAGGATGAAGGAGTTGAAGTTAAAATGAGAAAGTTGAAAAGAAAAGGGATATGGAGTAGATAGGAAGTACTGGAGTTTGGAACATAGGTACAAGTGGTGCTGAAAAGGATATTGAGATCAAGATTCATGAAAAAAATAGTGAAGTAATTGAATGACAGAATGTTATGATAGATAGGATGCCTGAATGCTCTAGGAATTCAGAGATATAGAAGACGGAATGTTTCTGAAATGACTGACATGGTGGATGGAGAAATGTTTGTAACTTATTGGGATTGTGTTTGGAGAGGAAGGGAATGGAGTAGTGAGGACAAAGTAGGTACTGATCGTGCAGGAGCGAGGAGGTTGTTGAGGCTCAGTCCTTCATCAGCAGGTATTCCAAAATGTATTGAGATTCAGATTTGCACGGGCACCATAATATCAGATTGGCCTGGGACAGAAAAATAAGGCAAAACAAAAAGCCCTTATGAATTGCCAGTCTCCAAAAATCAAATACAGCTAAGGGTTCACCAATTTAGTTTCGAAAGGGACTTAAAGTTTCTCCTCAAGCTGCTTTTACTAAGAATAAAGTTGCAGTACTCGTCAGTTTAGAGGAAACATTACAATTTTGAAGTTTCACCTTAGCCACTGGAAAGAATGATAGACTTACTATTACTTCTGAATCCAAAATGCCATGACTATAGTCTATTTTTTTTAACAAGGCAAAAAATCCTGCACCTTTGCTACTTACTGACTGATATTTAATGCCAGGAGAAGGGAATACTACGCTTCTTCTAAATGTCAGCTGTATTTTATCATAGTTAACCATAGTATCAGGTAAACAGAGGCATCATTTTAAGCATGAGACCTTATGATAACATGAAATTTTGGCCTTGTTAAAAAAAATAGACTATAACCACTAAGCTAACCACCAGATTGTCTCTGAAACACAATATAGGTATTGGCTTTCTGGAATAAGTCTAGAATCTAACCCTTATTCCCACTTACAGGACTCTACATCCGATTCTGGACATGAAATCTTCCCTCGATCTGCCACGCCCCAGCTATACCGCAACGGTCACTCCAGAACTACCCGGACCCCAATCAGGTACTCCCCAGCCCATGTCAGGTCCAGCCCACTCCTTAACTCCCACAACCAGCCCGTGGGACGCCAAAGACAACGCAACCGGTACTTCATAGCCAACCCTTACAAAGCATCCGGAAAGCCCCACCGGCAAACTGGGACTGGATACTCGCCTCGCAGTGGACAGGTTCGAGCCCCAACACGCCTAGGTGGATCAGGCTATAATGTGTATAGTCAGAACCTCACCCTCAGCTCAAGGGATCCTCATCAGTATATCAAACAACCTGTCAGGCTCACCTATCCCGCGACCAGCCATGGCAAGAAGGACTACATCCACTTCAGTTCGGACAATTCCTACGAGCCACATGTCGAACAAGCTAAAGTGGACCATATCCTCGACGTAGGCATCAACTTAGGTTCGTCACGTTTACAGAGCGACGCTTATCATTACGGTAAGCCGAGAAGCCATCCCGCCTTGAGTAAATCTGGCTATAGCAAAGCTGGCCATAGTAAATCTGGCCATATCAGTCTGACCTTACCCGCTACCGAGCCTGAACACCACACAGCGACCACCTACCTCAAACACCACAAGAACGACTACAGTGCTACCCCCATACCACCATCATCCCTATATATACACCATCAAGACGACTACAGTGCCACCCCCAAACCAACACCATCCCCATATGCACACCACCAAAACAATGTCACCCCCAGACCAAAACCTGCCCCTTATAAGATACAACACTTGCCTCAAAAAGTAATCATTTTTACCCCGTCTCCTACTAAGGACCCCTATCTCCAACCACGACCCACCACCCCTCAACCTCACTCCCCTCGTCCCATCCTTTACCTACCCAAACATTCCCCGTTACCATTGGAGAAGCCACCTGTTTACCCCCCTCCACACCCCCCCCAATACTTACACCTGTCCCCACCTGCACCCACCACCCCCTCCTCCCTCTATGGTCTCATTCCCGAGCACTTAATAGGCTCCTACATACCTCCCCCGCCCCCTCCCGGCCACTCTCCTCCACCCCCAACACTACACAACCCACTCATCTCAACACCACATTATGGCCCACCACCAAAACCACATTATGGCCCTCCACCAACACCACATTATGGCCCACCACCAAAACCACATTATGGCCCTCCACCAACACCACAATATGGCCCCCCACCACCACACCACTATGGCCCTCCACAACCACCCACCTCCTACCCATGCATCCCCACCTACAGCCTCCCACAAGGCTACCAGCCCCCTACTCCCGGTCTTGGCGCCCCAACTCCTGATCCCGGTTTTGGCAACCAGCCCCCTCCTCCCGGTTTTGGCGCCACTCCTACTCCCGGTTTTGGCGCCCCAACTCCTACTCCCGGTTTTGGCAACCAGCCCCCTCCTCCCGGTTTTGGCGCCCCAACTCCTATTCCCGGTTTTGGCGCCCCAACTCCTATTCCTGGTTTTGGCGCCCCAACTCCTATTCCCGGTTTTGGCGCCCCAACTCCTATTCCCGGTTTTGGCGCCCCAACTCCTATTCCCGGTTTTAGCGCCCCAACTCCTATTCCCGGTTTTGGCGCCCCAACTCCTATTCCCGGTTTTGGCGCCCCAACTCCTATTCCCGGTTTTGGCGCCCCAACTCCTATTCCCGGTTTTGGCGCTCCAACTCCTATTCCCGGTTTTGGCGCCCCAACTCCTACTCCTGGTTTTGGCGCCCCAACTCCTACTCCCGGTTTTGGCGCCCCAACTCCTACTCCCGGTTTTGGCGCCCCAACTCCTACTCCCGGTTTTGGCGCCCCAACTCCTACTCCCGGTTTTGGCGCCCCAACCCCTACTCCCGGATTTGGCAACCAGCCCCCTCCTCCCGGTTTTGGCAACCAGCCCCCTCCTCAAGGTTTTGGCAACCAGCCCCCTCCTCAAGGTTTTGGCAACCAGCCCCCTCCTCAAGGTTTTGGCAACCAGCCCCCTCCTCAAGGTTTTGGCAACCAGCCCCCTCCTCAAGGTTTTGGCAACCAGCCCCCTCCTCAAGGTTTTGGCAACCAGCCCCCTCCTCAAGGTTTTGGCAACCAGCCCCCTCCTAAAGGGTTTTTGGCAACCAGCCCCCTCCTCAAGGTTTTGGCAACCAGCCCCCTCCTCAAGGTTTTGGCAACCAGCCCCTCCTCAAGGTTTTGGCAACCAGCCCCCTCCTCCCGGTTTTGGCAACCAGCCCCCTCCTCCCGGTTTTGGCTTCCCAAACCCTCCATCTCAGGGCTTCGGCGTTCTTCCACCTTGCCCTCCTCCACCAGGTCGTGTCGCTCCTCCACCTTTACCTATCAGACCACCTAATCCTCCAACACCGATTCTTCCTCTACCCGTGCCCGCACCACAACCACCTACATCCATTCCACCCCCACCACCAGCCCTATCACTGACACCACAACTACCTCCATCCATTCCACCCCCACCACCAGCCCTACCACTGACACCACAACCACCTTCACCTGCTCCACAACCAGGAGGAGGAGGAGGAGGAGGAGGAGGAGGAGGAGGAGGAGGAGGAGGAGGAGGAGGAGGAGGAGAGGAGAATGGAGGAGGAGGAGGAGGAGGAGGAGGAGGAGGAGGAGGAGGAGGAGGAGGAGGAGGAGGAGGAGGGAGGAGGAGGAGGAGGAGGAGGAGGAGGAGGAGGAGGAGGAGAGGAGGAGGAGGAGGAGGAGGAGGAGGAGGGGCGGAGGAGGAAAGGGGGGAGGAGGAGGAGGGAGGAGGAGGAGGAGAAGAATGGGCGAGTAGGAATGAGGAGAAATTGGAGGGAAATGGAGGAGGAGGAGGAAGGAGGAAGGAATGGAGCACGAGTAGGATTGAAGGAGAAATTGGAGGAGAATTGGAGGAGGAGGAGGAGGAGGAGGAGGAGGAGGAGGAGGAGGAGGAGAAGGAGGAGAGGAGGAGGAGGAGGAGGAGGAGGAGGAGGAGGAGGAGGAGGAGGAGGAGGAGGAGGAGGAGGAGGAGGAGGAGGAGGAGGAGAAGAAAGGAGGAGGAGGAGGAGGGAGGGAGGAGGAGGAGGAGGAGGAGGGAGGAGGAGGAGGAGGAGGAGGAGGAGGAGGAGGAGGAGGAGAGAGAAGAAATTGGAGGAGGAGGAGGAGGAGGAGGAGGAGGAGGAGGAGGAGGAGGAGGAGGAGGAGGAGGAGGAGGAGGAGGAGGAGGAGGAGGAGAAGGAGGAGGAGGAGGAGGAGGAGGAGGAGGAGGAGGAGGAGGTGGTAGTGAAGGAGGAGATGAAGGAAAAGGAAAAGGAGGGGAAGGAGGCGAAGGAAAAAGTGGAGGAGAAGGTGGAAAAGGAGGGGAAGGAGGTGAAGGAGGAAAAGGAGGAGATGAAGGAAAAGGAGAAGGAGGGGAAGGAGGAAAAGGAGGAGATGGAGGTGGAGGAGAAGGAGGGGAAGGAGGAAAAGGAGGAGATGGAGGTGGAGGAGAAGGAGGGGAAGGAGGAAAAGGAGGAGATGGAGGTGAAGGAGAAGGAGAGGAAGAGAGAGGCATACACGATGGAACGGATGGAGGAGAAATAGAAGAGGAAGGAAAAGGAGATGAAGGGATAAAATTCATGGACGGAGATGAGGAAGAAGAAAACACAGGAGGCGAAGAGGAAGAAGAAGAGGGGGGAGAAGGTGAAGAGGAAGAGGAGGGAGAAGGTGAAGAGGAAGAGGGGGAGAAGGTGAAGAGGAAGAGGAAGAGGAGGGGAGAAGGTGAAGAGGAAGAGGAAGAGGAGGGAGAAGGTGAAGAGGAAGAAGAAGAGGGGGGAGAAGATGAAGAGGAAGAGGAAGAGGACGGAGAAGATGAAGAGGAGGAGGAAGAAGAAGAAGAAGAAGATGAAGATGACGATGATGACAGTGAAGACGACAGTGAAGATGACAGTAGCAGCAGCTCAAGTAGTGAAAGTGATGAAGACGATGACGAGGAGGAAGAAGAAGAGGAGGGAGAAGGTGAAGAGGAAGAGGAAGGAGAAGGTGAAGAGGAAGAGGAAGAGGGGGAAGAAGGTGAAGAGGAAGAAGGGGGAGAAGGTGAAGAGGAAGAAGGGGGAGAAGGTGAAGAGGAAGGGGGGGGAGAAGGTGAAGAGGAAGAAGGGGGAGAAGGTGAAGAGGAAGAGGGGGAAAAGGTGAAGAGGAAGAAGGGGGGGAGAGGTGAAGAGGAAGAAGGGGGAGAAGGTGAAGAGGAAGAAGAAGAGGGGGGAGAAGGTGAAGAGGAAGAAGGGGGGGGAGAAGGTGAAGAGGAAGAAGGGGGAGAAGGTGAAGAGGAAGAGGGGGGAGAAGGTGAAGAGGAAGAGGGGGGAAGAGGGGGAAGACAACGAAGAAGACGAAAGTGATAGCGATAGTAGCAGCAGCAGCAGTGAAAGTGAATCTTCTGAAGAGAGTGAAGAAGAAGAAGGTGTAGAGGTGGAAGAGGGGGAAGACAACGAAGAAGACGAAAGTGATAGCGGAAGTAGCAGCAGCAGCAGCAGCAGTGAAAGTGAATCTTCTGAAGAGGGTGATGAAGATGATGAAGAAGAAGAAGAAGGTGTAGAGGTGGAAGAGGGGGAGGAGGAAGACAGCGAAAGTAGCAGCAGCAGCAGCAGCAGTGAAAGTGAATCTTCTGAAGAGGGTGATGAAGATGATGAAGAAGAAGAAGAAGGTGTGGAGGTGGAAGAGGGGGAGGAGGAAGACAGCGAAAGTAGCAGCAGCAGCAGCAGCAGTGAAAGTGAATCTTCTGAAGAGAGTGATGAAGATGATGAAGAAGAAGAAGAAGAAGAAGAAGATGAAGATAGTTTCCAAGCTTTCGCATATTTCGCCTCAATGCTTAAAGACGACACAGAAAATGAAAGGGCAGAAAGACGTAGACAGGAAGGAGAAAGAGAAGGCGAAGATTATGAAAGAAGAAGAGAGGAGGAAGAGGAAGGAGAAGGGGAAGGCGAAGAAGACGAAGGAAGAAGAGGAGAGGAAGAGGAAGAAGGAGGAAAAATCTTTGGGAGAGAGAAATCGGAAGAAGCAAAAAGAAAATTCAACCAAAATATAAACCGATTTAGCGTTCGATACAAAAACCGTGAAAACAGTTACTGGGATAGATACTGGGGCAGCTTAAACAGTGGCAGAGAGAGTAGCAGCCGAGACAGTGAAAGACACAGAGAACGAAATGAGCAAGGAAGAGAGAGAAATAGGGACAGATTTGAGTGGGTAAGGCAGAGAGGAAGAGAGATACTTGGGCAAAAGAGAGGCAGAGACAGATTTGAACAAGATAGGGAAAGAGACAGAGAAAGGGAAGGTGGCACAGAAGAATTTGAACATGAGAGAGAACGAGGTAGGGAGAGAGACAGAGAAAGGACTGACATAGAAGGCGAAAGAGGCACAGAAATATCAGAACAGGATAGACAAAGAGAGAGTTTTGGACAACAAAGTGAGAAAGGAGGTGAAATATTTGAACACGAGAAGGAAACAGGAAGGGAAAGGACTGCCATAGAAGAGGAAAGAGGCACAGAAATATCAGAACAGGAAAGAGAAGAAAACAGACAGAGGTTTGGGCAAGAGAGTGCTAAGAGGGGAGACAGATTTGAACAGGAGAGGGAGACAGGTAGGGAGAGAGACAGAGAAAGGACAGTCGTAGAAAGTGAGACAGGCACAGAGAAGTTTGCACAGGAAAGTGAGAGAGGAACAGACATATTTGAGCAAGGCAGGGAGAGTGGCAGAGAGAGGGAGGGAGGTAGGCAAACAGGCAGAGAAAGATTTGAACAGGATAGGCAAAGAGAGAGTTTTGGGCAAGAGAGTGAGAAGGGAGGAGAAAGATTTGAGCACCAGGGAGAAAGAGACAGAGAAAGCACACACATAGAAGGGGAACGAGGCACAGCAAGATTTGAACAAGAAAGTGAGAGGCACAGAGAAAGCTTTGGCCAAGAAAGTCAGAAGGGAGGGGACACATTTGATCAACAGAGGGAAAGGGGAAGGGAAAGGGAGAGAGGCACAGAAAGAAAGGGAGACAGAGAAAGGTTCGAGCAGGACAGGAAGAATAGCAGAAGCAGATTTGAGCAGGCGGTTGCGAGAGCTAGAGAAAGAAACAGAGAAAGACACAGAAATAGGACTGGTAAAGAAAGGGAGAGAGGTAGAGAGACATTTGAGGAAGAAAGATCTAGGCAGGAGGGAGAGAGAGGCAGAGAAAGAGAAAGAACTAACAGAGGAAGGGAGGGAGGTAGCGAGAGATTTGAGCATGAGAGTCACAGAGGCACAGATGACACATTTGAGTTCACATTTGAACAAGGGAGAACTGGTGGCAGGGAGACGTTTGATCATGAGAGGGTGAGAGAAAGAGAAAGGGCTGACAGAGACCGACAGAGAAGTGAGGGACATAGAGACAGGAGTGGACGTAGGAAGACAGGTACAAAGATATGTGGTAAGGACGAAATAGATTGTACTTGGCAAATTGACAGTAAAAGTGACAGAGGTAGACAAGGAAGTGACAGAGAGAGACAGAGAAGTGAGGGACATAGAGACAGGAGTGGACGTAGGAAGACAGGTACAAAGATATGTGGTAAGGACGAAATAGATTGTACTTGGC
Organism: Chionoecetes opilio; assembly: GCA_016584305.1. Lineage (NCBI taxonomy): Eukaryota > Metazoa > Arthropoda > Malacostraca > Decapoda > Majidae > Chionoecetes > Chionoecetes opilio. The sequence continues at coordinate 254,131 of JACEEZ010023452.1, read as the reverse complement.
AAATTGACAGTAAAAGTGACAGAGGTAGACAAGGAAGTGACAGAGAGAGACAGAGAAGTGAGGGAAATAGAGACAGAAGTGGACGTAGGAAGACAGGTGAAGAAAAAAAGACAAAGATATGTGGTAAAGACGAAATAGAATGTACTTGGCAAATTGACAGTAAAAGTGAGGGAGGTAGAGAAGGAAGTGACAGAGGTAGACAAGGAAGTGAGGGAGGTAGACAAGGAAGTGACAGAGGTAGAGAAGGAAGTGACAGAGGTAGACAAGGAAGTGAGGGAGGTAGACAAGGAAGTGACAGAGGTAGAGAAGGAAGTGACAGAGGTAGAGAAGGAAGTGACAGAGGTAGAGAAGGAAGTGACAGAGGTAGAGAAGGAAGTGACAGAGGTAGAAAGGACAGAGGTAGAGAAGGAATGACAGAGGTAGAAGATGAAGGAAAAGTGACAGAGGTAGAGAAGGAAGTGACAGAGGTAGAGAAGGAAGTGACAGAGGTAGAGAAGGAAGTGACAGAGAGGGACAGAGAAGTGACAGAGGTAGACAAGGAAGTGACAGAGGTAGAGACAGAGAAGTGACAGAGGTAGACAAGGAAGTGACAGAGGTAGAGAAGGAAGTGACAGAGGTAGACAAGGAAGTGACAGAGAGAGACAGAGAAGTGACAGAGGGAGACAGAGAAGTGACAGAGGTAGACAAGGAAGTGACAGAGGTAGACAAGGAAGTGACAGAGAGAGACAGAGAAGTGACAGAGAGAGACAGAGAAGTGAGGGAAATAGGGACAGAAGTGAAGGAGGTAGGAAAATAGGTGAAGAAAGAAAAACAAAGATATGTGGTAAAGACGAAATAGAATGTACTTGGCAAATTGACATCAGAAGTGAGGGAGGTACAGAAAGAAGTGAGGGAGGTAGACAGCATAGTGAGGGAGGTACAGAGAGAAGTGAGGGACATCGAGAAAGAAGTGAGGGAGGTAGACAGCATAGTGAGGGAGGTACAGAGAGAAGTGAGGGACATCGAGAAAGAAGTGAGGGAGGTAGACAGCATAGTGAGGGAGGTACAGAGAGAAGTGAGGGACATCGAGAAAGAAGTGAGGGAGGTAGACAGCATAGTGAGGGAGGTACAGAGAGAAGTGAGGGACATCGAGAAAGAAGTGAGGGAGGTAGACAGCATAGTGAGGGAGGTACAGAGAGAAGTGAGGGACATAGAGAAAGAAGTGAGGGAGGTAGACAGCATAGTGAGGGAGGTACAGAGAGAAGTGAGGGACATCGAGAAAGAAGTGAGGGAGGTAGACAGCATAGTGAGGGAGGTACAGAGAGAAGTGAGGGACATCGAGAAAGAAGTGAGGGAGGTAGACAGCATAGTGAGGGAGGTACAGAGAGAAGTGAGGGACATCGAGAAAGAAGTGAGGGAGGTAGACAGCATAGTGAGGGAGGTACAGAGAGAAGTGAGGGACATCGAGAAAGAAGTGAGGGAGGTAGAGAAAGAAGCGAAGGAGGCGAAGAAGAAGTGAGGGAGGTAGAGGAAGAAGTGAAGGAGGTAGAGAAAGAAGTGACAGGCAAAGAGAAAGAAGTGAAGGAGGTGGAAGAAGAAGTGAAGGAGGTAGGAAGTGTGATGGAGACAGAGATTGTGGCGAGGAATTCAGGAAGATAAGTGGGCAAAGGAGTAGCAGTAGTAGCAGAGGTAGCAGTAGTAGTAGCAGTGGTAGCAGCAGTAGTAGCAGTAGTAGCAGCAGTAGTAGCAGTGGGAGGTACGAACACGTCTCTTCGGGAAGTGACACGGACCTCAGGACTCAGCACACAGATAGGCTACATAAACTCCTGAACCTCGAGCGTCCTGTTGTTATCCATCATGGCGAGTCCTTCACTAAGGGTGCCTCGAAGGACGGCGGGGATTCCTACAGTCGCTCCGTTTACATCAGGCACGATAACCATTAAACTATAGTCGCCGCAGGTTAAGTTGGCGAAAATGGGGCCCCTTCCCTCCCCCTTCCGAACGCGGGATTGGCAGAGGTGTTGGGTGTTGGGTGTTGGGTGAGAATGCCTTACATTTTCGCCAACTTAACGTGCGGCGAGTATAAGTGGGTTTTTTTTTACCATTCTTACGCCATTTTATCAGATAAGTTATATGTTTTCTTATAATGAGTTAATTAATATATATTTGTATTCGTGTGTTTTCTGATTTTTACTGACGTGTGTAAATATAATAGTGTTTTTGCTTTTTTTGTATAAGTGTACGTGATGTTATTGTACGGAATTTGATTTTTATAGTATATATTGTATCTTTTTCGTCATTATATTTTTTTGTTCAGTCTATGTGTCTGTATGTTATTTTACGAGTATTCTATTAACCCCCTCACGCCCAGATCTTTCCTTAGCTATAAAAAATGGTATGTTTTCGAGCCATAAAATTACGAAAGCTATAAAAAATTATCGTATGTTTTCGAGCCATAAAATTACGAAAAGTAACAGAATATATTAATGTGTTAGTTGACAAGGATACTAAACAGGTCATAGGTATAAAATATGTTTATAATCACTAAAAATCGTCTTATGGTAGTCAAATTACAATGGAAATTACGCTCTGGGTCTCAAGGGGTTAGTTAATCTTACTTATATTTTTTGCTCAGATATTTTATTTACACTTGCCTTAACTGTCTATTTATATCTATGTCTATCGGTCATAGCCATACCTTCATATACACGTAATTAGGGATTAAGTATTTAGGTTATCATCGTTATCTCTAAAGCGAAGCACAGTTAACATTAGCACCAATTAGGCAGCCTTGAATCACGCTGGTCTGCTCACTATAAACTAGCCAGCGGTCCTAACTATTCCTAACACCTCTTTGAACACTCATACACACGCCCTCATACATAGACTAGTGTATAAGTGAATAATTTAGTATACAGTTGATTACTATTTTTTGATGAAACTTGTAATATGATAAGTTTATATTTTTCACCATTTGTTTTCCATTTTTTCTGACTTGTGTTCGCTGTGAGGAATACACATCGAAATATATTGATATCATGCATTGTTTTTTTTTAGTATTGTCCTCTTAACGCGCATCTAAGATAAGTTGATTAAGTGTTGGAGCTTCAAATACGTTCATGTGATTAGTTTTCATTGTTTTTTTTGTGTCTATATTTACTTGAACTCCTTTATGACTTTCTATATTCTCTATTATTTATTCTATTCTATTCTCTATCGCCACCTTCACAACATCAAAACATCAACACCACGACGGTAAATTCAGGAAGAACATAAATAGCTAGAAACCAAAAAAATATCAAAAACGAAAAACACACGGAAATCTAAATATCCTGCAATAAATAAAAGTTCTCTCCAAAGCTAAAATAAATAAATAAAACTGTGGAAAGTCCTCAAATTCCTATAAACTGTATTTCTTTCCCTCTTCCAAATTTATGCAACAGGACACGAAAACTTCCCATGAAGGCGTCGGCCATCAATGTTCCGTGAAATTACCTCGTTTTCGTTTGTCACTCGCATCTTCGTCCTTGTGATAAGATAAGATAAGATACTTTGATCCTATCTAGACACTTTGCAAGTACCAACTACAAGGTTATTGACTGTACAAAGCGCCACCACACCAGGACGAGTTTGGTGGACTCGAACCGCTGACCGAATGGCGCAGGGACTTGCAACACCAGTCCGTGATTCTACCAACCGCGTCGTCCTTGTGAACGGGAGTAGTGGGGAAGGGGGAGGGGAAGGAATGGGGAGGGGAAGGAAGGGGAAGGGGAGAGGGAAAGGGGAGGGGGAGGGGAGAGGGGAAGGGTGTGGTTGATGGAAGGAGGGATGGAGAAACAGGATGGCGAGAAAGAGAACAAAAACAGAGAGGAGGAGAGAAAAGGTGAAAGGAAGGATGAAATTAAAAATGCTAAGAACGAAAAATGGATTAAAAGGAGGAATAAGACATCTGATGACTATATGTACAAGGAAGATACTAAAATAGTTAATGAAAACAATAATGGATCGAGGCAAAACATTAAGAAAAGGAACTGAAAAAAGACAATAAGAAACGTACACAAAGAAAACGTGGGATGTGACATGAGAAAAAGAAATCTAAACCGAAAAATTTATAAGAAAATGGTTATTTCTCCCTTAAAAGAAAATCACAGTCTCCGTACCTTAACAGAAAGTGAGTAATACAAAATCAAAACAGAAAAAGAATAAAAACCTGTCAATTTCTCCCGTTAAAGACATCACAGTCCCCTTAGCTTAACACAAATGAGAGAGGAAAAAACTCACAACCAAAACATAAAAATAAAACTCCATTTCTCCCTTTAAGAACATCACAGTCCCCTTAACTTAACGAAAAATGAGAGTAATTAGGAAAAAACCGAATGAGGGATGATAAGTCAGCGTTGAGGTGCACCAACTGACGCAGAACAACTGGGTGGTAAGGGCGTGACTTCCTCCTGCGTCAGGGTGAAGCACAACACGGAAAAAGCGAGAGTGACAACGGAGCCAAGGACGATCACTTGTGTGTGTGTGTGTGTGTGTGTGTGTGTGTGAATATGTGTGTGTGTGTGTGTGTGTGTGTGTGTGTGTGTGTGTGTGTGTGTGTGTGTATGTGTGTGTGATATGTGTGTGTGTGTGTGTGTGTGTGTGTGTGTGTGTGTTGTGTGTGTGTGTGTGTGTGTGTGTGTGTGTGTGTGACTATGTGTGTGTGTGTGTGTGTGTGTGTGTGTGTGTGTGACTGTGTGTGTGTGTGTGTGTGTGTGTGTGTGTCCCCTTGCACTTCAGTTGAGTCTCTTACATCGATATTGAAGTCACACACACACACACACATACACACACACACACACACATACACACACACACACACACACACACATACACACACATACACACACACATACACACACAAACAAACAGTCATCTTCCGAGATTCTTCAGTGTCATGTCACTTAATGTTCGCTTCACTTGATCTCTCACTCACTCTATCTTCCTATCTCTCTCTTTTTTTTGCCTTTTTTTTCAACACCAAAGCTTTGCGGAGTTTTGGTGATGAGAGTGAGTCTTCCGTTTTACTTTTTTTCTCCTGACGGGGAAGGAAGGAAGGGGATGAGTGACGGTATGGGTGACACAGGTGATGTATTCTTCAAGGTCCTCAGGGGGGCGGGGGGGCATGGGGGGCGGCATGGGGTGAAGGGGGGCAGAAGAACAAGCGTAAAGCACCGCCCCAGCTCGCCCCCCAACCCCCTTCCTCACCCATCACCTCCATTCCTATATAAGCCCTGCAGGAGCCAGAAGAAGGAGTTGTCATTCATAGTTCCTGCAACGGAGGGAGTGTGGAGGCCTGAGTAGCTGTTTCGTCTGCGTGTCTACAAAAGGCGGGTTGGAATGGCGTGTGGCCGCGTCTTATGGGCCGCTGGAGTACTGGTGAGTGTGTGGTCTAGTTACTCTAGTAGACATATTTCGTTATTCCAAGTATTCTTTCCTTTCATAAGAACATAATAACATAAGAAAATATGGAAGCTACAAGAGGCCGTGAGATTCCCTTGGCCTTGTATACATCCACCTTTCATCCCCATCCATGAAATTGTCTAGCCTCCTTTTAAAACACGAATTCATCTACGTAGTACCGTGTTGCAGGTTACGAAATTTGTGTCCCAATCGCCTGGATCCGGATTGTCTCGTGTCTTCCTTAACTTGATTCCCATATGTCTTGGGTATCAGTTGACTTGAGGCCGAAATGTCTTGGGTATCAGTTGACTTGAGCCCGAAATGTCTTGGGTATCAGTTGACTTGAGCCCGAAATGTCTTGGGTATCAGTTGACTTGAGGCCGAAATGTCTTGGGTATCAGTTGACTTGAGGCCGAAATGTCTTGGGTATCAGTTGACTTGAGGCCGAAATGTCTTGGGTATCAGTTGACTTGAGGCCGAAATGTCTTGGGGATCACTTAACCTCATTACCAATCGCTTCAGTACCAATTGATCTGCCCCCTCCTGCATATACTTAATTCGTTATTCCAAGTATTCTTTCCTTTCATCTACGTAATACTGTACCGAAAGCCATTATTTCCTTAACTAACTCCATTGTATCTTTCACCATATCCACAGTCGACACTCTTAAAACCCAGCACTAATCTCACTATCATCACCATTATCTATCCATCACCATTATCAAATCTATCTGTCACATCCTCACCCTCCAAGTTATCATCACCATTATCATCCCAAATCTATCTGCCACATCCTCACCCTCTAAGCAGCACACTTCCACTCTCAAATTCTAACCTAAGACAATACATTTTCAAGCGCCATCAACTCTATTACCCCAAAAAGATATCACTTCCGCCTGTCTTGCATAGCGGAAACGCACCTTATAACATAAAACTGTTCCTGTTGTTGAATATAAGTTAAGTGCTTAATTCATCTAAATCTCCATTACTTCATGAATGCGTAGGAAAAGTAGTGAATGTGTAGGTAATAATACGCAATGTACTACATAACACGAAGTCGCACTGACAAAATAGTCGATCAAATACATGAAAAAAATGCAATAACTTTTAGTGTTCATTACCAACACATGAAGACTAAATAGTATAACCAACTACATCTAACCATCTACATTCCCAACCATAGACCACTGTATGCTATGTCCCAACACATAAAAACTGAATATAATAACCACCACTACTTTTTATCCCACCAGTTATATTAGTTATCATAAAAATATCAATAAACATCTTCACAAAAATCCCTTCATGTCTCTCTAAAAAACACCGATCCTACAGACATGGTTGTCACTCCTGACGGGGAGGTGCTCGACGGACCCCCTACCCGACCACTACAACCTCGCCACGCCGACGCTACACGAGCAGGCCCTCCACAGCCCTAGCGATGCAGGGGACTCAGACAACGCCCCCTCGGAAACCTCCAGGGCTAATTGGGAGCAGGTGAGTGTTTCAAGGTCAGAGTGAGAACAGGTAAAGATGGGGTGCAAGTAACTGAGGGTAATTTAAAAAGTGATTTAGGGTGTGTTAAAAAAGATAAGTGGAAGTATTATAGGACGGGCTAGGTTAATTGGGTGGTTGAGGTTGTGTAAGGTGAGTGAGGTTGAGTGTGAGTGGAGTCAAAATGAGAGAGGAATTTTTTGAGTAAGTAGCAGTCCAATGCCTTTTTTTTCTTATATATATATAGTGTTGTTTGAATGATTCGTCTCTCTCTCTCTCTCTCTCTCTCTCTCTCTCTCTCTCTCTTTTACTGCTACTACTACTACTACTACTACTACTGCTACTACTACTACTACTACTACTACTACTACTACTACTACTACTACTACTACTACTACTACTACTACTACTACCTTATATTCTTCCTGTCTCAATGCTCAACGATTTCAGTATCTCATCAATCTCATCTCCTCCCTCAGGCAAGCCACGCCCTCAGAGAAGCAAGAGAAGCCACTTTCCCTCAGAACGATGTCACATTTTCTGCATCACAAACCCAATCTGAGTTAATGGTAAGTCAAGGTCAAACCCATTAAAACATTATTTCCTTCATACAAACTCGGCAATTTTTTTCTATTTTTTGATGGATATGAAGCGTTTACATCTAGTTCATGATTACTAGTATTATTTATAGGTATATTGATCCATATTTCAGTGTGATTTATGGATGAATGTAAATTTTGTGAGTTTAGATGATATGGTTGACGTGATTTTTCTCTCTCTCTCTTACTAATCTGGTGTCATTTCATATCTCTCTCTCTCTCTCTCTCTCTCTCTCTCTCTCTCTCTCTCTCTCTCTCTCTCTCTCTCTCTCTCTCTCTCTCTCTCTTACTAATCTGGCACCATTTCATCTCTCTCTCGTATAATCTGGCGTATTTTCTCCCCTCTCCCCCGCGCCCCCAGTTCCCGTGGTACTCCCCCGGCGGCGCCACCCTCACCCAGGACCCCGACATCCCCCTGCACCGACAGAAGCGCGGCGATAGCAGTGATAGTGGAGGTGATGATAGTAGTAGTGGAGGTGGTGGTAGTGGTAGTGATAGTAGTAGTGAAGGTGGTGGTGGTAGTGATAGTGGTGGTGATAATGATGATGATGACTCAGGGAACGACGATGATGATGATGATGATGGGATGATGACGATGATGATGACGATGATGATGACGATGATGATGGTGGTAATGGTAATGGAGGTGGCAATGGAGATAATGTGAACGTTGGATTCTTCTTCGATTATGACAACTATGATGACCCCTTCATCGGTCGCCCCCCCCCGCCCCCCCCCGCCCCCGCCCCCAGCCGCCCTTCAACCCCCCGCAACGCCCCCGCCCACGACCCCCCCAGCGCCCTCACTCCTACAATCAAAACCCCAACCAAAACTTCATCCCGCAGACCCTTTACAGAGGAGGATACTAAAGAAGGGAAGTAGAGAAGGGAAGTAAAAAAGGAGAAGAGATTATGACGAGATTGATGAGAGGAAAAGAATAGGGGAAAGGAGAGGAAAAAGAAGAGGAAATAAGATAGAGGAAATAAGGAACAGAATAGAGGACATGGAATGAAAAGAGAAGGAATGAAGGAGGAAAGAAGGAAAGTAAAAGGAATAAGGAGTATGAGAAGGATATAGGTATAGAAAGGATAATATATAATGTTTGTCCTATAATTAATCAGTATTTTTTTAGTTGGTAGTCACAATGTTCCTCTTAGTAGCTCTAAGCAAAGTTTTTTACACGTATATTATTTGTTCATATAGTAATAGCATTTTCATTCGATTTCTTTAATGAATAACTGTATTTTGGAAATTAAAGTTACAAATACGCCCCAATATCCCTGTTTCTATCTATCAAAGACGATGTGTACAGACAGACAGAGATAAACAGACAGAGACAGACAAACAAACAGACAGACACAGACAGACAAACAGGTAGAGACAGACAGACATAAAGGCAAACAAATAGAAACAGACAGACAGACACAAACAAACAAGAGACAGACAGAGATAGAGGCAGGTTACAGAAAGCAAGAGTGATAATACATATAAAGAAATAAACAAACATCCCACCCTGGATTCCTGAGACGTCAAACAACTTTCACAATACAAGAAACAGACACAGACAAACAAAGAAAATTACACATGACACAAATTTGAGCTTTAAAAATAAATATTACAAATTAGATCAAATAGGTTTACAAATTTGATGTGTGTGTGTGTGTGTGTATGTGTGTGTGTGTGTGTGTGTTGTTGTGGTGGTGTGTGTGTGTGTATGTGCGTGCGTGGTGTAGTGTGGTGTGGTGTGTCGTGTGGTGTGTGTATGTCTGTGTGTGTGCGAGTGCAGTGGCGTAGCTAAGAATGGGGGGGTGTTTGAAATCGCCCCCCGAGCCCCCAAGAGAGGGGGGCCCCCAAATGCATCACTCAATCAAAGCAAAACTCCTGTGATCCTCTACAAACTTGGCTTAAACTCTTTGGGGTTTGTGTTTAATTTGATCTGTATCTTTTGAGTACCATCACAGGCTTTTTAATTCGGATTAAAAAGGATTTAAGGGCATTGAAAGATGTCTCAGAAAGTGTCAAAATACACCAAAATATGTTCATTTTCCAAAAATTTACCGAAACCCCCCAGCTGTTTGCTCCCCCCCCCCCCCCAAACACCTGCAAGCTTTAGAGGGAGCCCCTCCAGGAAGTAAGCCCCCCGGGCTCCCAAATGTCTAGCTACGCCCGTTCGTGTGTGGTGTGTGTGTGTGTGTGTGTGTGTGTGTGTGTGTGTGTGTGTGTGTGTGTGTGTGACCTTCACTCACCTGTAGCTGGCGTGGACTTGACGAGGCTCACGTCATGTACAGAACATGAAAACACGCTGACGCACTATTTTCAGTCTCATATTACACAAAAAATCCTGATTACTTTCACGCCTTTTTTTCACAAACAAAAAAATCACATTGTCCGCATGACTATTACAAAAAACAAAAAAAATACACGATATGATAACAAAGTCAAATTTTGTATAAGTCAACCTCTTTATGAAACAAAAATAATCACACTTTTACGGTAATAAACGTGCATCACCTGAAGGGTTCTCACTAATGAGGTTCACGCGATTGTCATGGTAACGCTGCCGCCACCTTCACCAACGCCACTCACAATGTCAACAAACCTCGTCCTTGAACCCTGGGAAGCAGACCACCGGGCGTCCTCCACCCAGGGACTCACCACACCATCACTATCACTCACTGTATCTCCTCACGCCTCCAGTCCCCGTGGTGAGGGATGAATAGTGAGAAATAATCACAAAAACACGCACCGGCTATCCGTCACTCCCGCCGTGAAGCGCTTTGCCTTGACCTCGAACCTGAGTAAAGACTGTCGAGCTGCAGAACGACTCTTCCATCTCACCAACGGGGTAACATTTAATTTTTATTTTGAAAAACCCCCTTGGCTGTCTTTAGAAACTCATGACCATTGAAACAGTTGATTATTCAAACCACAAAATGCTAGCTATGATCGATATTACTAGCTAGATATCGATATTACTCCAAAAATATAAGGTTATCAACTTATTATGCAACTATAAACCGTATTTATGAATTCATGCAACTTTCAACACTTAATTGTGACAGCTAAGTGAGGAAACAAAAATTTAACAAAACAAACTCCGAAACCTTTTGAATTTTGTACCTGCCAGATAACATTCCGGGTTACTTCACAGTCACGAACACCTTGAGTCAGGGTTACTTCACAGTCACGAACACCTTGAGTCAGGGTTACTTCACAGTCACGAACACCTTGAGTCAGGTTACTTCACAGTCACGAACACCTTGAGTCAGGGTTACTTCACAGTCACGAACACCGAGTCAGAGTTACTTCACAGTCACGAACACCTTGAGTCAGGTTACTTCACAGTCACGAACACCTTGAGTCAGGGCTACTTCACAGTCACGAACACCTTGAGTCAGGGTTACTTCACAGTCACGAACACCGAGTCAGGTTACTTCACAGTCACGAACACCTTGAGTCAGGGTTACTCCTCCTCTCTACTACTTCCCATCCATCTTATCCTTATTTCTTCTTCTTCATCCTCGTACTCTTCCCTTTCATTCACTAGTACTATTGTGTGCTCTGCTACCATTGTTGTAGTCCATTATAATGCAACTAGTTCCTTTTTTCAATGCCTCAGTGGTTGTTTATACTTTACATTTATCAACACTACGGATATTATTTCTCTCTCTCTCTTTTAACCCATTACCTCTTCAACTATTGTACTGTGTCATTTTCCTTAGCCAATTTTCACCAATCATGCCCTTTTTCCTAACGTCCACCATGTCTTTTCTATCTTCACAATAAGTGATCTTTATATATAAGTGTTTCATCAACCTTTATTTCTGCTTGTCACGCCATCTGCATCCTATTATCTCCTGCCAAACACTAATGGATACAGGCGTCATACTTAATACAGATTCAAGGGCTTTTATGACCATTTTCCATAGAGTTGTACGAAAAGGTTACGAGACGCCAATGTATTACGTGTTTTAGGTAAAGGAGAGTTAAAGCGTAAGGGCTGTGATGATTTTAAAGGAAGATAAGATAAAAACTGCCTGATTGAATGGTTTTATTATCTTCCGATGATAAAGGAAAAAAGGAGATGAGAAAGGAGGAGAGGAGAACGGTGAGGAAAAAATAGAGAGAGATGAAGATATCATTGAAATCTCACCTCTTCTTGATTATTCTTCATATTATTCAAGTTTTTGAGTTAGTTCATCTCATTTGCAACACTAGAAAATAATATTGCGTTGTGTTCTTTCTTTTGTTTCATTCATCGCGAAATTACTGAACTTTTCACTCGATATCCATAAGAAAATAACCGCTAGTTTTTTTTATGTCACATGTAGAACGGTCGCATAAATAATAGTCACATAATAGGGTCACAATACAAGGTTAGAAAAAGAGCAAATAAAAAAACAATAGTAACCAAGATAGAAAAACAGGAAAAGTTCAAATAAGATTGGACATTAAAGGGAGACGAAAGAAAAAATATGGAAATGAAGTAATACAAGTTTATGACAAGGAAAAGAATAATGACCTGTTGGGGAAATGCGTTTGTTTTTGCCTTGGTTGTTTAGGGAAGGACGGGGCAAGACTAGGCCAACTGTTTGTCCTCTGCGTTAAACTGACAGGGAAAGCCACCGAGGGATTCAATTTAGATGATCCCTGTAACACCTGTCCAATCATCAACTTTCTCTTTCTTCTCCTATCATTGTCCTCTTCCATTATCCCTTTCTCTTTCCTTTCGTTATCTTCGCTTTCACTATTTCCTTCGCCATATTCCTGTCTTGATCGCACACTCTCGTCCTCGTCATTTTCTTTCTCCTCATCCTCTTTTTCACCCTCTTCCTCTTCCTCTTCCTCATCATCTTCGTCCTCGTCCTCATCACTGTCCTCGTCCTCCTCGGAACTACTGTCATCCTCACTTTCATTCTCATCACTTTCACTCTCATCACTTTCATCACTCTCGTCACTGTCCTCGCCGTCCTCCTCAGAAGACCCCGAGTCGTTGTCCTCCTCAGAAGACCCCGAGTCGTCGTCCTCTTCAAGCGCCTTCAGGAGCTGCACCGTCCTCTCGTAATGCCTCAGGAACTCCTCCCGCGCCTTGGCCACCTCCGCCGTGTACTGTGGCGGCTGTGATGAGTGGAAAAAAGACGGTGATGGCTTAGGATTGATTGTAATGCCGAAAAAGGGAGAATTCTGCCAGACAAGATGATTTAGGAAAAGGTTGTTAAAAGATGAAAAAAATAGAAGTGAAAAATAGAGGTGAAAAAAATAGAGTTCAAGGTTCAACTCCAGGGACTATTATCTGTTTAGTCTGAGAAAATAGTCTTTTTTTACGTTTATGTAAGATTAAATACATTTCTCCATAGATAGACATGCACGGTAGATAATGCTGTGTAATGTGGTGGGTTGGAGGGAAGATATGATTTAGGAAAAGGGTTGAAAAGTAGATTTGAACAAAAACTGAGTTCATGATTCAGTTAAGGGACTATTATCTGTCTAGCCTGTAATGATATTCTCCTTTTTTTACGCTTACGAGAGGATAGATAAAGTTTTTCATAGATAGATAAGGTTTGTATCAGCGAGTAATCAACACCCACCTGAGGGAGGGAATCACTACGGGCGTGGAACCCTGTGTGGTCAGCGTCGTAATTCACGGACACTTCATTCCCAAGGTCGTCCACGAAGGCGTACGAGCCGCTCACCTGAGGATAAAAACGCACGATCAAACACAAAAGATGCTGAGGTGTTTGGCATAATAACGTGTTTCATTGATTCTAAAACATCTAAACTTTGTCATAATTATCAACATATTTCATTGATTCTAAAACCTCTGGGCCCACCTTTCCATGTTCATCCCTTTGCTCGACTCTCTCCTGCTGGGGAAGGGAGAAGGAGAAGTGATACGACCCTTGAGGACCCCAAGACGCCCTCTGTGTGACCTCCTTGAAGGTGGAGAGCAGAGGGCCCTCGTATTGGACCTCACTGGGGGCTGCGAGGACACACCACTCCGCTGCCATCGCTACACACACCTGAGAGGGATGAGAGGGACGCTACCTGTATCAAACTGTCCTTAAATCCTCATAAATCTGTTCTTTCCACATGAAACAGTAACAAACATAACAAAAAGCAAGATTTCTGTCCTAAATTCTAATGGATTTTGTTACGTACTACTTTGTTAGAGGGGCGCTATGAATCTCTCCTTTGCCCTGTATCAATCTATCCTTAAGTCATCCTCAAAAATTACAGTTTTTATCACATGCAAACAGTAAAAAACATGAAAATGACCAATGTTTCTGTCCTAACTTATCATGGAGTTTGTCATGTATTAGTTTGTTTATTGACTTTGTCCTCGATTCCCTTACCATGAGAAATGTGGGTCCCATCCTGAACACTGTTGGGGGTCGCTTTGAAGTCTTGGCGGTCCCTCGAAGCGTCAGCGTGCCCCGATGACACCCGCCGATGCCCCGTCACAGCCAGGAGTCTCGCCCACGCACCGCCTCCCTCTGTTTATATCCTGCCGCCACGGGGATCAAATAACGCCCTGCCTTTCACATAACCCATATACTATTGATTGAAAGGTCCGCCGGCTATGGGTTCCGATTCTTCTGGTTATCCCATTAATACTGAATGCCGGCGGGTTAAGTACTTTATAGTGTTTCTTTGATTAAATAGAAAACGCTGCCACCACATTAGGCTATAGACGCATAAAGGAATTAGATACAAATGGTGGGAATTAAGGGGAAGGATATGAAGGTCAGGTGAGGTCATGTGTGGTAACCTTTTATCAACTTAATGAAACCTTTTGTCAATCTAATGAAATGCAAAAAAATCTGAAATATATAATAAAAAGTTTGTTAATACTAATACTAAAAGGTAATACACGGTCTTGATATACATAATACATTAGTTTTGTATGGTTTGGGTCACTCTTTTGGTTGTTTTTGTTATGATGTTGAGAAATGTTGAATGATGTCTATAAAGTGTGGTATCTCCAAAGTCCATCTGTGTATAATTCACTTTTTTTCTGATGTTTTTTAACCATTTGATTCGGTCATAAAGTCAGTAGCGAAGAAAACCTCACTTCAACCTCTTTCCTTTATCATTTATCATTTTATCTAACTTGGCATCACTCCTCTTCGTTATATTTCCTCATCATTACAAATCACTGTCATATGCTCTTCATTATCTCCTGCTACTCTTCTTACATATTCCTAACCTCCTTTATCTCTATCCTCTTTATCTATCTTTATCTCTATCTATATCTATTTATCTATTCATCTCTATCCACTCATTCGTTCTCTATTTCTCATTCAACAAAATAAAATACATAGCAATCATTCTTATAATTTCCACGTAATCATATCTAGGTTCATATTTCCCTAATACTACCTTACAACACTCATACCCTGTCACTCATACACTCATACACATCCTCTCACTCAGACCGCCTGGCTTATCCAACCTCATAATTTCTTTTGTTATTTCTACTATTAAAAAAAATCAACCTTCACTCCATCGTCACTCATTCTTGCATGCACATTCCTCTGAAGCTGTGACTCGAGATATTCTCACACCCATGATAGATGAGTGAGTGAGGGAGTGAGTGAGAGAGTGAGTGCTTGAGTCCCATAGCGGAGTCATCGCCAGACGCATACATCATTCTTGAAAAAAAGGGGGAAAAAAGGTGTTGTTCCAGGAAATTACTTTTTTTCCCTCCGTGCTTGACATACTCCGAGGGAACAGAAGAGCACCGCTAGATCGTGAAACTTACGACCTTTGCAAAACTGTGACTTGTTACATGGAGGGTGACGATACTACTACTACTACTACTACTACTACTACTACTACTACTACTACTACCACTACCACTACCACTACCACTACTACTACTACTGCTACTACTACTACTACTACTACTACTACTACTACTACTACTACTACTACTCTACTACTACTACTACTACTACTACTGCTACTGCTACTACTACTACTACTACTATTACTACTACTACTACTACCACTACTACTACTACTACTACTACTACTACTACTACTACTACCACTGCTACTACTACTACTACAACTACCACTAATACTAATACTACTATCACTGCTACACTACTTATATTACTACTACTATTACTACTACTACCACTACTACTACTACTACCACTACTACTACTACTACTACTACCACTACTACTACTACTATCACTCAGGTAGTTGCTAAGACAAGACGAACAAATAAACAGGTGAAAGCTAGACAAGATGTAACTCAACCCGCCGCTGAGGTGAAGGAGAAAGTGTCGACCTGTAGGGATGCGAGGACGACCTGTAGGGAGGCGCTGCTTGTTGTGGGAGGGAGGGAGAGAGGAGGAGAAAGGTTGATGGGAGGGACGAATGGAGAGAGGAGGAGAAAAGTTGGAGAGAGGGAAGTTAGGAGATGAAAGTGAGGAAGAGAAAGGTTGGAGAGAGGGAAGTTAGGAGATGAAAGTGAGGAGGAGAAAGGTTGGAGAGAGGGAAGTTAGGAGATGAAAGTGAGGAAGAGAAAGGTTGAAGAGAGGGAAGTTAGGAGATGAAAGTGAGGAAGAGAAAGGTTGGAGAGAGGGAAGCTAGGAGATGAAAGTGAGGAAGAGAAAGGTTGGAGAGAGGGAAGCTAGGAGATGAAAGGTTGTAGAGAGGGAGAGTAATGTTGGAGAGAAGGAAGGTAGGACAAGAAAGGTTAGAGAGAGGTAAGATAGGAGACGAGAGTAATGTAGAAATAGGGTTGATTGAATGACTAGATAGCGATGTATTGGCCTCCTATTAATAATTGCGATAAGCTAATAGAAGTGTTAAGACTAATATGAATCGTAATGAAGTATGAAACAATGGAGATGAGAGAATATATGGAATAGGATGAATTAAGGATGTAAGGAAAATGAGTTCTCCTAAACTCTCCTAAACAGGGTTGAGTCAAAAGCTTTTCGTCTCATCAACTCCTCTCCTCTGACTGACTGTCTTCAATCTTTAAATCACCGCCGGAATGCTGCTTCTCTTGCTCTCTTCTACCGTTATTTTCATGCTCATTGCTCTTCTGAACTTGCTAACTGCATGCCTCCCCCCCTCCCGCGGCCTCGCTGCACAAGATTTTCTACTCATTCTCATCCTTCTGTCCATCTTCCTAATGCAAGAGTTAATCAGTATCTTTACTCTTTCATCCCTTTCACTGGTAAACTCTGGAACTCTCTTCCTGTTTCTATTTTTCTACCTTCCTACGACTTAAATCTTTTCAAGAGTAACAAGACACCTCCCGAACTAAATTGGCTCACCCCCCTTTTTTATTCTCCTACTGTATTATAGGGACTGGCAACTAAGCGGGCTTTGTGTTACCTCTTTTTGTTGTGCCCTTGGCCAGTCCCTTGTGATATAAAAGAAAGAAAAAGAAAAAAAATATATATATATATATATATATATATATATTGACAAGGCAGACAGATAAACAGACAAAAAATAAAGAGAGGGAGGGAACGCTAAAGAATAATTTCAACTTGCTGCAAAATACATTAAAGAAAAGATGTTAGGTGTAAACAGTAAAAAGAATAATTGTTGCACAAGGAAAAAAGATGTATTCAAGTGTAGGATTGAAAATAAAGTAATGCATCAGATTCGTATCAATCAGCAACCTAAGCCTTGAAAGAAAAGTATTGAAATTTGTTTAGAAAATGTACATGAAATATATAGTACAATTTTTTTATTAGTACATCATCAATCCAATCATTGGGGGCATACGCCGGGGGGCGCGTTGCCTCGCCCACCCAACGACGACACTCCCGTGGGTCACCACGCGCGAGTCCCCATGCAGGCTCCCTTCCCATACCAAGCAGATCTCGACAGGAAGCATCAACTTGCCCCAGCCACGAGCCTTGTGGGCGCCCCCTTGGCCTCCTCCACGCCGGATTGTCTCTTACAGATACAACCCGATGTGAAGGATCGGTTTCAGGGTAGCGTGCCACATGCCCATATAGCCGAAGTTGGCGCTGACATACTATGCAGGTAATAAGCCTCGATTCAGTATCACGGTGCAATCGCTGATTTGACACGTAATCATCCCAACGATACCCCATGATTCTGCGAAGACACTTATTACCAAAGGCATCGATTCGTCTCTTCAAGTCACTGTTTAGTGTCCATGTCTCACAACCATAGAGTAAGACAGGGATCACAAGCGACTTGAAGATCCGGATCTTTGTCCTCCTGCACAGGTACCGACAACGCCAAATACTCCCACTGAGCGAGTCCATAACACCGTGGGCTATGCCAATCCGCCGTAAGACTTCTTGACGTGACCCGCTATCATTATGGACTGCGCTACCAAGGTATGTAAAACTTTCCAAGATCTTAATGTCCTCGCCGCATGCATGAACAGACTGTACTGTTTCATCTAGTAAGCCTCCAAACACCTGGACCTTGGTCTTAAGGCAGGATACCTCAAGTCCCAAAGGCTTTGCCTCCTCGTGCAGCACCTCGAGAGCCATCACCAGGACCTCCAGCGACTCAGCAAAGATTACTGCATCATCGGCAAAAACAAGATCAGTGATCTTGGTGTTGCCGACGGATGCTCCACAATCACTCTGATCTACAACTCTGTCCAATACCCAGTCCATACAAGTGTTGAATAGTGATGGGGCAAGGACGCACCCTTGCCTCACTCCTGTATTAACAGGAAAGAAGCTGGATACACCTGCCCACACTTCACAGCACTCTCAGTCCCAGAATACAGACCAGTCATCAAACCAATAGTCCTTGCAGGAATCCCACGAAGTCGCGGTACATGTATAAAATTAGTACATGAAAAAGTAAAATAGATGAATAGATGAATTGATGAAAATAAATATGTAACAGAAATAGAAGAGGAAAATATTAACAAGAATGATATTGACATTATATTTATTTACTTATACTGTAATTATCACGAACGAAGAGAGATAATCCTCTTTTGTATTCATTCTCACTTAGATAAATACACATAAATATAGATGTCACTTGCAATATTCTTCATCAACACACACACACTTGCTCGTACAAAATCATAAATATTAAAATATTCTTATATCGTTTTTCTGCATCGTACGTTAATTAGGGTTTTTTGGGGTTTTTGGAACCATAGTGGGAAGACTCAGGACCACTCAAGGACCTTTATTGTGACCCGTAAGAAGAGTAGTTGAAGCGAGGTGAAATAGGACCCCTTCTTCCCCCATACTCGCCAAATCTGCTGTACCGTGGGGGGGAACGCAAGAAAAGACTGTTTTCCTCTTCTTCCTCTTCTCTCTTCCTCTTCTTCCTCTTCTTCCTCCTCTTCCTCCTCATCCTCTTCATTTTCTTCAGCATCATGGTTCATTTCATCATCTCCTTCCTCTTCTTCCTCTTCTTCCTCTTCTTCAACTTCCTCCTCCTCCTCATCCCCCTCGTTTTCTTCCTCTTCTTCATCCCCCTCCTCTTCCTCCTCCTCCTCGTCTTCCTCCTCCTCATCTTCATCACCATCCTCATCATCTTCTTCAGAACTGGACTCATCACTTTCACTACTTTCACTACTTTCACTACTTTCACTACTTTCACTGCTCTCGCTCTCGTCATCACCCTCGTACTCGAGCTGTAATCCTCCTCCTCGTTCAAGGCCTCGAGAAGCTTAGCCGTCCTGTCGTAGTACCTGAGGAAGCTTTCGCGGGCTTCAGCTACGTCTTGTGTCTCCTCGGGCGCCTGGCGTAGCGGGTTGGGGAAGTAGAGGAGGTCGAGGTAGAGAAGGGACAAGAAAATAGGAAATAGATGTAGCCTAAAGTTTACTACAGGTGCTATAGGGTCAAAAACGTGAAGAAAAATGGAAAATATGAGGTTTAAAGAGAATAAAGGGTGGATATGTAGGGTCATAAGTGTATTAAATGGTGGATGAAAGGTGAGAATGGATGTAAAATGGTGTGATAAGGAAATACAAAAGGATTTGAAAGGTAAAAAATGTGGATTGGTGAGCAAACAGAGAATAATGAAGGGAGAGAAAAACAAATAATGAAGGGAGAGAAAGAATAATGAAGGAGAGAAAAGAATAATGAAGGGAGAGAAAGAATAATGAAGGGAGAAAAAGAATAATGAAGGGAGAGAAAAAAGAATAATGAAGGGAGAGAAAGAATAATGAAGGGAGAGAAAAAACAAATAATGAAGGGAGAGAAAAAAGAATAATGAAGGGAGAAAAAAACAAATAATGAAGGGAGAGACAGAATAATGAAGGGAGAGAAAGAATAATGAAGGGAGAGAAAGAATAATGAAGGGAGAGAAAGAATAATGAAGGGAGAGAAAAAATAATGAAGGGAGAGAAAAAACAAATAATGAAGGGAGAGAAAAAACAAATAATGAAGGGAGAGAAAAAAAGAAAAGGGAGAGAAAGAAAAAAATAAGGGAGAGAAAAAAAGAAAAGGGAGAGAAAGAAAAAAATAAGGGAGAAAAAAAAAAAACGGAGAGAAAGAAAAAAATAAGGGAGAGAAGAAAAGTGAGGAGGGAGAGAAGATGAAGGGAGAGAAGAAAATATATAATGAAAGGAGAGAGAAAAATAATGATAGATGGAGACAGACAAGTTACATAGGAATACATAGGAAGAATAGTTATACAGGAATACAAGAGAATAGAAGAATACAACAATACCACAAGAATACACCGGAAGAGCATAGTTAGGGTAAGGCACGGTAAGGGACAGTCTGACACCCACCTGCGGCAGGGCGTCACTCTGACCCTGAATCCCTGGTCGTCCGCCTGGTACTGCACCGCCACCTCCTCGCCCTTGGGGTCCACGTAGGCGTAGGAACCGATTACCTGAAGAGGCCACAGGTGTTACAATAGTACATTTTATACATATTATACAAACCTATTATAACAAAAATACTACCATAGAAAAAGTATCAAAGTATTATCATTCTCATTCAAAGTATCTCATTCTAAGGTGTTACGTGTTTAGTTGGCTTAGGTGAACCATTATACTTATATGTATCAACTTATGCCTATGAATCTTATATTTGTGTATATATTTCTTCATCTATTCATCTATTTGAGTACTCATTTATCTATTTCGTTTTTCGTTTATGCATTGTCTTCAGCATCAAATATTTCATTTATTATTTCTGTTTTGTATGTCTATCTGCCTATCTATTTTTTTCTATTTACTTATCCAGAGCACTAGAAAACGAAAGAGAATTATAAAAAGTGAGCATTAGAAAACGAGAGCATTGGAAAACGAGAGAGCATTAGAAAACGAGAGAGCATTAGAAAACGAGAGAGCATTAGAAAACGAGAGAGCATTAGAAAACGAGAGAGCATTAGAAAACGAGAGAGCATTAGAAAACAAAAGAGCATTAGAAAACGAGAGAGCATTAGAAAACGAGAGAGCATTAGAAAACGAGAGAGCATTAGAAAACGAGAGAGCATTAGAAAACGAGAGTCGAGACCGCAACTCACCGTCCCGTCCTCGTCCCTCTGTTCCGTCCTCTCCTGCTGGGGCAGCGAGAAGGAGAAGCGGTACTGCCCATCAGGACCTCGCACTAGCTGGCTCTGGTGACTCCTGAAGGTGGACAGCTGGTGGGCGATGTCCTGGTGCTGGGAGGGCGCGGGGAGGTAGACCCCCGTGCTCCCCCCCACCAACGCCGCCACCACCATGCACGCCTACGGGAGGGGAAAGAAGGTGTTAGTGTGGGCGTGAAGGAAGACGTTAGTGTGATGATGAAAAAGATGAAAGATGATGGTAAAGATAAAATACAAGGATTAATCAGGTGTTGAAATGAAAAAAAGGCATTAAGATGAAAAAAAGTGTTAGCTTGGGCATTAGGATGGAAAAAAGTGTTAGCCTGGGCATTAGGATGGACAAAATAACAAGGATTAATCAGGGGACTTATTCTTCTGACTCAACTGCCATGATGTAGAAATATTACTAAATAGATAATCAATATGTTCCTTTATATAAATACTTGTAATATTATGTATAAATGAAGCAATGAGTTGAAAATTAAAAGCCCACTTCCACTTCCACCTCATATATATATATATATTTTTTTGTCAGACAATAATTTGATACCTGGAAATATATTTACAAACACGTTCAACAAGAAT
>JACEEZ010023452.1:227500-230000 GCA_016584305.1 Chionoecetes opilio | reverse complement strand
GTAATACTGGGCTTGTTTTATATTTTCTATAGTTAAGTTCACAAAATTGGGTAGTTAAATTTTCCTTATCAGCCTATAGAAAAAAATCCCATTGATATATCTTATTCAATACATGTTTCACTCTTTAATGGTTCTTGGTTATCCTTCTAATTAGTTTTTTTTCTCTATTTGACTCTTACGTCATGTTTACTTTCCATTTAATATTCATCAAAGTCCTTCAACCTTAACCTTATGGGAAAGTATCCAAATGGCAATCAATCAATTTTCTCTTAAAATTAAAATTAAATAATAAACAATTTTCTCTCATCATAACAAACAAACACAAATCACAAGGTGTCTCAAAACGCAGGTGTCATTAATTTAATTTTTCACATACACATTCCAGGAGAGACATTGACCCCTTCACGCCTAGATCTTTCCTTTACTAAAAAAATTGTATGTTGTCGAGCCATAAAATTACGAAAAGTAACTGAATATACCAAATTAATTAGTCAACAAGCATACTAAAGAGGCAATATCTATAAAATATTACTTATATTCACCAAAAATCGTCTAATGGCACCTAAATTACAATGAAAATTACGTTCTGGGTCTAAAGGGGTTAACCTGATGAGTTAATCTATTTGTCTTACGTTAATTCTCCCATTTCTGTCTCCCTCTCATTAGCCAGTAACCTTGACCACAACACTTTCCTCTATAGGCATCAAGATCACCCTATATAAAAAAAAAACCAGGTCAATGTCCCTATGTAACGGAGGCTTCACTTTCTCTCCTTCTATCCCCGTCCTTCCTCCCGCCCTCCCGTCGCTCTGTTCTCTGCATCCTATCTCGCTTTCTCTTCCTCTTCAATCAGTTCTCGTGTTCTATCCCTGATGCTCTATTTCTTTAGTAGCCTTCTCTTCTTCACTAACTCCTTCCTTCGTTCTCTCTTTCCTACTCTACTGCTTCTTGTCTCTATCCAGTTTGCTATTCCTTCTTTCATTCCTTATTTTTACTATTCTTTTCCCCATTTCTCCCATCCGTTAGTCATCTTTTACAGGACTTCTTTATCATTCCTCTTTTACAGCACTTCTTTGTCATTCCTCTTTTACAGCACTTCTTTGTCATTCCTCTTTTACAGTACTTCTTTGTCATTCCTCTTTTACAGTACTTCTTTATCATTCCTCTTTTACAGCACTTCTTTATCATTCCTCTTTTACAGCCCTTCTTCATCATTCCTCTTTTACAGCACTTCTTTATCATTCCTCTTTTACAGCACTTCTTTATCATTCCTCTTTTACAGCACTTCTTTATCATTCCTCTTTTACAGTACTTCTTTATCATGTCTCTTTTACCGTACTTCTTTGTCATTCCTCTTTTACAGCACTTCTTTATCATTCCTCTTTTACAGCACTTCTTTATCATTCCTCTTTTACAGTACTTCTTTATCATGCCTCTTTTACCGTACTTCTTTGTCATTCCTCTTTTACAGTATTTCTTTGTCATTCCTCTTTTACAGTACTTCTTTGTCATTCCTCTTTTACAGTATTTCTTTGTCATTCCTCTTTTACAGTACTTCTTTGTCATTCCTCTTTTACAGCACTTCTTTGTCATTCCTCTTTTACAGCACTTCTTCATCATTCCTCTTTTACAGTACTTCTTTGTCATTCCTCTTTTACAGTACTTCTTTGTCATTCCTCTTTTACAGTACTTCTTTATCATTCCTCTTTTACAGTACTTCTTTGTCATTCCTCTTTTACAGCACTTCTTTGTCATTCCTCTTTTACAGTACTTCTTTATCATTCCTCTTTTACAGTACTTCTTTGTCATTCCTCTTTTACAGCACTTCTTTATCATTCCTCTTTTACAGTACTTCTTTGTCATGCCTCTTTTACAGTACTTCTTTATCATTCCTCTTTTACAGTACTTCTTTATCATTCCTCTTTTACAATACTTCTTTATCATTCCTCTTTTACAGCACTTCTTTATCATTCCTCTTTTACAGTACTTCTTTATCATTCCTCTTTTACAGCACTTCTTTA
Source organism: Chionoecetes opilio (assembly GCA_016584305.1). Classification (NCBI taxonomy): domain Eukaryota; kingdom Metazoa; phylum Arthropoda; class Malacostraca; order Decapoda; family Majidae; genus Chionoecetes; species Chionoecetes opilio. The sequence continues at coordinate 227,979 of JACEEZ010023452.1, read as the reverse complement.
TCATGCCTCTTTTACAGTACTTCTTTATCATTCCTCTTTTACAGCACTTCTTTATCATTCCTCTTTTACAGCCCTTCTTTATCATTCCTCTTTTACAGCACTTCTTTATCATTCCTCTTTTACAGTACTTCTTTATCATTCCTCTTTTACAGTACTTCTTTATCATTCCTCTTTTACAGTACTTCTTTATCATTCCTCTTTTCTACACAACCTTTTTTCTTCCTTCTCTTTCCTTCCATTTTTTCTTTCTGACTCCATTATTTTTTGCCTCTTTACAGTTTACTTTTCTTCCTTTCATTTCTTATATTTACACTTATTTTTTCCTATTTTCTCTCTTCCTTTACATATCCCTAACCTAACTCCTTTATCATTCTTCCCTTCTTTACTTCTTCCTTCTTTCCTTATTTGTCCTACTCCTTTGTTTCTTGTATCTCCAGTCTTCTCTTCCATTCATTCCTTCCCTTCATTCCTTCCATCCT
>JACEEZ010023452.1:212500-222500 GCA_016584305.1 Chionoecetes opilio | reverse complement strand
TTAGGAAATTTTATGCAGCCCTTCCCTGACCACCTTAATAGAGAGAGAGAGAGAGGAGAGAGAGGAGAGGAGAGAGAGGAGAGAGAGAGAGAGAGAGAGAGAGAGAGAGAGAGAGAGAGAGAGAGAGAGAGAGAGGAGAGAAGAGAGAGAGAGAGAGAGAGAGAGAGAGAGAGAGAGAGAGAGAGAGAGAGAGAGAGAGAGAGAGAGAGAGAGAGAGAGAGAGAGAGAGAGAGAGAGATGTAATATATAAATAGACATGTTTAGGTATGTATGTCTATGTAAATATCGATAAAAAGGTATGTTGAAATATAATACGTAAATATGTTTGTCCATTGCAAGGCATTTTATAGCTATACATACAAGGGACCTGTCAAAATTGTTTACATTTAACGGGCCCAGCCATGTTTATATACCATGTATATATGATCAAGCTTTGTATATATTTATATGGCTAATAAACTACTTGAATTGAATTGATGAATGAGAGAGAGAGAGAGAGAATTTTTCCTGGTGGGTGAAAGTGATGATGATGATGATTGTCACTACAATAGGTGAGAAGTGTGGTGATAATAGTGATTGCAGTGGACTCTTAATAGTGACGATAGTGATGACAGTGGTGACAATGGGGGGTTTTCAATGATTAATGGTGTTGATGGCTTCTGAGTGGTTAATTTAGTGGTTGTCAGTGGTTGGTGTTGAGGTTAGTATAGGTGGTGGTGGTGGTGGTGATTGTGGTGGTGGGGGTGGTGGTGATTGTGGTGGTGGTGGTGGTGAGTCCAAGGGTGGTAATGAAACTAACACGCTCCCCTTCCCTTTACATTTACCCCCCCCCCTCCCCCCCCCTCCCCTTTCCCCCCTCCTCCCCTCCCCTTTCCCCCCCCTTCCCTCCCCTCCCCTTCCCTTCCCTCCCCCCTTCATGTCTTCTTAAGGCCACGTGACCTCTGCAACATGACCCAGTGCAAATACCACGTTGACCTCATGACCTCAGAACCACCAATTACAAAGAATATACAAGAAGGGTTATAAAAAACTACGATGCAAAGTTGAGTTTGATATCAAATGAACAGCTTTTGATAATTGTAAGAAAAAATGAACATACTTATTATAACCTAAAAAATTAAAAATCTATAAAATTTAGTGTTAATCCATATTCATTTGATACGATAATGGAGGTGGTTGCTAAACGAATACTTTATCTATACGATGCTTTCTTAGACCTGAGTTCGAGCCCCGGTTCCTACAGCACATACTATTAACTTCTCCCACATCTCTAATTGGCTTGAAAACTACCCATGTGTCAGGTAGTTAGTAATGAGGTAGTTCTTCAGGTAACGAGGCATGAGGCACACACAGGCATCACTATCAATCCTCCTCGACCACCAACGCAGCTTTTGAGTTTAACCCCTTGAGACTCAGAACGTAATTTCCATTGTAATTTGGGTACCATTAGACGATTTCTAATGAATATAAGCAATGTTTTATAGATATAACCTGCTTAGTATCCTTGTCCACTAACTAATTTGGTATATTCAGTCACTTTTCGTAGTTTTATGGCTAACAACAGATGATTTTATATAGCAAAGGAAAGATCTGGGCGTGAAGGGTTTAAGGGCCCGGCGCCTAACGGAGGAAAGACCAAGAATAATAACATTGAAATAATAATAATAAAAAGATATATTTGTATGACCTGATTAAGTCTGCGGGTTGAGCACTACTATTTTTGTAAAAGAATAAAATTATGACGAAAGTAGATTATTTATGTGTGATTAAGAATTAGAGAAACAGACAGACAGACAGACATGAAAAACAGGTATAGAGCATATAAGACAGATGGAAACTGAGAAAGAAACAATGAAGAAGCAAATAGTTTTAGGAAGAATGAAAGAAAGAATGAAAAAAAGATAAAAGGAAGATAGAAAAAGATACAAGAAGACACACTTAAATATTTACTCAATAGAAAGATAATATGTAAGAACAAATGTAAGCCTAGTGCAATGATGCATGATTAGTTTATCTAGACGATGCTAGTTTTTGTTCTCATTGCTGGCTACTAGGTCACTCTTCTACATGATCTAACCTCTGACTTGTAATTTCTATCTTACGAATTTTGTTTTTTCTCTCTCTTCGTGTCTTGCTGGAAAACAACTGTAACAATAACACACGAGACCTTCAAATATTTCTTTTCCAACTTCTGGGCACCTAGGATTTCCCACTTCAGTATTGCACCGCCGTGACCTGACCTAACCCACGATTGATTAAGCGGGGCTGTTCACCTGCACACCCATCCTTCCCTCCCTCCTACCACCCACCCATGCCCAACCAATGCCCCTCCCACCCATTCCCCCTCCCACCCATTCTCCACCTGTCCTCTTCTACACAAAACAGGACTGAAATATAGTCTAGTTCAAGCGTGTCTGGTGACCACTTTCATTTCTCCTCCATCCTTCCCTCCTAACTTCCCTCCCTCCCTGCCACCCTCGCTCTATATCTCCCTCCATCTACCCTTTCCTCCCTCTCTCTCCCTTCCATCTTCCTGCCACCTTACTCCTCCCACGCCTCCCTCACTGCAGTACTGTCATCTCTTATCTACTTCTTTTGTTTACACACACTGATGGCTTAGTTTAGAGCCTGACCTTGTATTGACGGCAGCTCTTTCTTCCCCTACGAGTCTGCACACCGCTGGGTTATGGGCTCATTAGCATTACAAAGGTTACACACACACACACACACACACACACACACACACACACACACACACACACACACGGCAGATAAGGTGAGGTGATCATTTACACCTGAGAAAGGAACATGATCCCAGGTATATATAAATAGGAGGAGATTGAGAGAGAGTAGAGAGAGGAGTAGAGAGAGAGAGAGAGAGAGAGAGAGAGAAGAGGAGAGAGGAGAGAGGAAGAGAGAGAGAGAGAGAGAGGAGGAGAGAGAGAGAGAGAGAGAGGAAGAGAGAAGAGAGAGAGAGGAGAGAGAGAGAGAGAGAGAGAGAGAGAGAGAGAGAGAGAGAGAGAGAGAGAGTCTTTGTTTCTTGGTTTGTTTGTTGTTGTTCTCATTTTTGTTGTTATTGTTATTATTTTGGTTGTTGTTATTTTGTTTGTGCTATAAGTGGTATGGCGGTAAGTATAACAGTGGTTAGCAGTAGTTGTAGTAGTTGAAGTAGTAGTGGTAGTAGTAGTAGTAGTAGTAGGAGTAGGAGTAATAGTAGTAGTAGTAGTAGTAGTAGTAGGATTAGTAGTAGTAGTAGTGTATAGTAGTAGTAGTAGTAGTAGTAGTAGTAGTAGTAGTAGTAGTAGTAGTAGTAGCAGTAGTTGTAGTAGTTGAAGTAGTAGCAGTAGTAGTAGTATAGTAATAGTAGTAGTAGTAGAAGTAGAAGTAGTAGTAGTAGTAGTAGTAGTAGTAGTAGTAGTAGTAGTAGTAGTAGTAGTAAGTAGTAGTAATAAAGCTACTAAAATTAGTGACAATACTGATAATAGCAGCAAAACGAATACTACTTTTTAGCAACTACTACAGTCAATATTTGCTTGTATAACTCATCTTCTGCCACACAACACCCATGAAATTAACAAATAAATGAAAAAAAACACCCACAAATAATATGTTGCTTAGTGACAAAACGAGTTAAAAACATGACGAAGAGTGAAAGCCAGTTCGTTCACTCCTCCTCCTCCTCCTCCTCCTCCTCCTCCTCCTCCTCCTCCCACCCACTCTGATGTAAGACAAGGAGGGAAGGTTGTAGGTGGGGGAGAGGTGGAGGGAGGGAGATATTATGGAGGTGGGTATGGGAGGAGCCAGGGTGGAGGATAAAAGTAGTAAAAGGAGAGATGAAGAATAGTTGGGAGAAGATAGATTAATGGAAAAATGGAGATGGAATAGAGGAAATGAGGGAGTGAGGGAGATGATAATAAGAAGTGCAGATGCATTTGCGATATGATGGAGGTGAAGAAAGGGAGATGAGAGAAAGGAGGGAGAGAGAGGAGAGAGGAGATAGGGAGAGAGGAGAAGAAGAGAGAAGAGAGAGAGTAGAGCGAGAGAAGAAGTGGAAGATTGGACAAGAGTGCGATGTCTTGCAAGGTAGAAGGCAAGTGGAGCAGAAGAAAAACAAAAGCCACATACTGCGTTGACAGTAGAGGTCGATAGAGAGGGAGAGGAAGAGGAAAGGAAGGAGAAGGAGAGAGTGCGAAGACTATGGGGCACAAAGAGTCGAAGAGTGTACTATGGAACAAATGGATGGTAGTGGGCCAGTAGCGAACGCATAAGGAACACACAGCAATACGAGAGGAACATAGCGACAAGGACAGGAGAGAGGACAACGAACACAAGGAAGAAGAGGCACTAAATAGCTTGAGACCAGGTAGTCGGAAGAGGAACGTTTATAGGAGAAGAAGGGTAGGAGAGAGGAACTATAGGAGACAAAGGAGTAGGAGAGAGGAACTATAGGAGACAAAGGAGTAGGAGAGAGAACATAGAGACAAAGAGTAGGAGAGAGGAACTATAGGAGACAAAGGAGTTAGAGAGGAACTATAGGAGACAAAGGAGTAGGAGAGAGGAACTATAGGAGACAAAGGAGTAGGAGAGAGGAGCTATAGGAGACAAAGGAGTAGGAGAGAGGAGCTATAGGAGACAAAGGAGTAGGAGAGAGGAGCTATAGGAGACAAAGGAGTAGGAGAGAGGAACTATAGGAGACAAAGGAGTAGGAGAGAGGAACTATAGGAGACAAAGGAGTAGGAGAGGAACTATAGGAGACAAAGGAGTAGGAGAGAGGAACTATAGGAGACAAAGGAGTAGGAGAGAGGAACTATAGGAGACAAAGGAGTAGGAGAGAGGAACTATAGGAGACAAAGGAGTAGGAGAGAGGAACTATAGGAGACAAAGGAGTAGGAGAGAGGACTATAGGAGACAAAGGAGTAGGAGAGAGGAACTATAGGAGACAAAGGAGTAGGAGAGAGGAACTATAGGAGACAAAGGAGTAGGAGAGAGGAACTATAGGAGACAAAGGAGTAGGAGAGAGGAACTATAGGAGACAAAGGAGTAGGAGAGAGGAACTATAGGAGACAAAGGAGTAGGAGAGAGGACTATAGGAGACAAAGGAGTAGGAGAGAGGAACTATAGGAGACAAAGGAGTAGGAGAGAGGAACTATAGGAGACAAAGGAGTAGGAGAGAGGAACTATAGGATACAAAGGAGTAGGAGAGAGGAACTATAGGATGACAAAGGAGTAGGAGAGAGGAACTATAGGAGACAAAGGAGTAGGAGAGAGGAACTATAGGAGACAAAGGAGTAGGAGAGAGGAACTATAGGAGACAAGGAGTAGGAGAGAGGAACTATAGGAACAAAGGAGTAGGAGAGAGGAACTATAGGAGACAAAGGAGTAGGAGAGAGGAACTATAGGAGACAAAGGAGTAGGAGAGAGGAACTATAGGAGACAAAGGAGTAGGAGAGAGGAACTATAGGAGACAAAGGAGTAGGAGAGAGGAACTATAGGAGACAAAGGAGTAGGAGAGAGGAACTATAGAGACAAAGGAGTAGGAGAGAGGAACTATAGGAGACAAAGGTAGGAGAGAGGACTATAGGAGACAAAGGAGTAGGAGAGAGAACTATAGGAGACAAAGGAGTAGGAGAGAGGAACTATAGGAGACAAAGGAGTAGGAGAGAGGAGCTATAGGAGACAAAGGAGTAGGAGAGAGGAACTATAGGAGACAAAGGAGTAGGAGAGAGGAACTATAGGAGACAAAGGAGTAGGAGAGAGGAGCTATAGAGACAAAGGAGTAGGAGAGAGGAGCTATAGGAGACAAAGGAGTAGGAGAGAGGAACTATAGGAGACAAAGGAGTAGGAGAGAGGAACTATAGGAGACAAAGGAGTAGGAGAGAGGAGCTATAGGAGACAAAGGAGTAGGAGAGAGGAACTATAGGAGACAAAGGAGTAGGAGAGAGGAACTATAGGAGACAAAGGAGTAGAAGAGAGGAACTATAGGAGACAAAGGAGTAGGAGAGAGGAACTATAGGAGACAAAGGAGTAGGAGAGAGGAGCTATAGGAGACAAAGGAGTAAGGAGAGAGGAACTATAGGAGACAAAGGAGTAGGAGAGAGGAACTATAGGAGACAAAGGAGTAGGAGAGAGAACTATAGGAGACAAAGGAGTAGGAGAGAGGACTATAGGAGACAAAGGAGTAGGAGAGAGGAGCTATAGGAGACAAAGGAGTAGGAGAGAGGAACTATAGGAGACAAAGGAGTAGGAAGAGGAACTATAGGAGACAAAGGAGTAGGAGAGGAACTATAGGAGACAAAGGAGTAGGAGAGAGGAACTATAGGAGACAAAGGAGTAGGAGAGAGGAACTATAGGAGACAAAGGAGTAGGAGAGAGGAACTATAGGAGACAAAGGAGTAGGAGAGAGGAACTATAGGAGACAAAGAGTAGGAGAGAGGAGCTATAGAGACAAAGGAGTAGGAGAGAGGAACTATAGGGACAAAGGAGTAGGAGAGAGGAACTATAGGAGACAAAGGAGTAGGAGAGAGGAACTATAGGAGACAAAGGAGTAGGAGAGAGGAACTATAGGAGACAAAGGAGTGAGAGAGAATATAGGAGACAAAGAGTAGGAGAGGATATAGGAGACAAAGGAGTAGGAGAGAGGAACTATAGGAGACAAAGGAGTAGGAGAGAGGAACTATAGGAGACAAAGGAGTAGGAGAGAGGAGACTATAGGAGACAAAGGAGTAGGAGAGAGGAACTATAGGAGACAAAGGAGTAGGAGAGAGGAACTATAGGAGACAAAGGAGTAGGAGAGAGGAACTATAGGAGACAAGGATAGGAGAAGGAACTTAGGAGACAAGAGAGGAGAGAGGAACTATAGGAGACAAAGGAGTAGGAGAGAGGAGCTATAGGAGGCAAAGGAGTAGGAGAGAGGAACTATAGGAGACAAAGGAGTAGGAGAGAGGAACTATAGGAGACAAAGGAGTAGGAGAGAGGAACTATAGGAGACAAAGGAGTAGGAGAGAGGAACTATAGGAGACAAAGGAGTAGGAGAGAGGACTATAGGAGAGACAAAGGAGTAGGAGAGAGGAACTATAGGAGACAAAGGAGTAGGAGAGAGGAACTATAGGAGACAAAGGAGTAGGAGAGAGGAACTATAGGAGACAAAGGAGTAGGAGAGAGGAACTATAGGAGACAAAGGAGTAGGAGAGAGGAACTATAGGAGACAAAGGAGTAGAGAGAGATATAGGAGGAGACTATAGGAGACAAAGGAGTAGGAGAGAGGAACTATAGGAGACAAAGGAGTAGGAGAGAGGAACTATAGGAGACAAAGGAGTAGGAGAGAGGAGCTATAGGAGACAAAGGAGTAGGAGAGAGGAACTATAGGAGACAAAGGAGTAGGAGAGAGGAGCTATAGGAGACAAAGGAGTAGGAGAGAGGAGCTATAGGAGACAAAGGAGTAGGAGAGAGGCTATAGGGGAGACAAAGGAGTAGGAGAGAGGAACTATAGGAGACAAAGGAGTAGGAGAGAGGAACTATAGGAGACAAAGGAGTAGGAGAGAGGAAACTATAGAGACAAAGGAGTAGGAGAGAGGAGCTATAGGAGAGACAAAGGAGTAGGAGAGAGGAACTATAGGAGACAAAGGAGTAGGAGAGAGGAGCTATAGGATACAAAGGAGTAGGAGAGAGGAACTATAGAAGACAAAGGAGTAGGAGAGAGGAGCTATAGGAGACAAAGGAGTAGGAGAGAGGAACTATAGGAGACAAAGGAGTAGGAGAGAGGAACTATAGGAGACAAAGGAGTAGGAGAGAGGAACTATAGGAGACAAAGGAGTAGGAGAGAGGAACTATAGGAGACAAAGGAGTAGGAGAGAGGAACTATAGGAGACAAAGGAGTAGGAGAGAGGAACTATAGGAGGAGACAAAGGAGTAGGAGAGAGGAACTATAGGAGAAAAGGGTAGGAGAGGACTATAGGAGACGGAGTAGGAGAGAGGACTATAGGAGACAAAGGAGTAGGAAGAGGACTATAGGAGAACAAAGGAGTAGGAGAGAGGAACTATAGGAGACAAAGGAGTAGGAGAGAGGAACTATAGGAGACAAAGGAGTAGGAGAGAGGAACTATAGAAGGGGACCTAGGGAGATAAGGAGGAGTTAAAAGGGAGGAAAAGGTTACAGCGAGTGGGAATGTGGTCTTGAAGAGGTTACTTACCACTATGAGAGGAATGTGGAAATTCATGACCCTGACTTTAGCTTCTCTCTGGACCTGAAAATGATGGAAAATAAGAGGGTTAGCGAGCCATAAAAAATTGTAAACGTATGCATTTAGTAAACACACGCACACACACACACACACACACACACACATGCCACACACACACACACACACACACACACACACGTACACACACACACGCACCACACAAATCTACACACACACATAGATATCACTCCACACATACCTGCACAAACATCACACACACAGTACATCACACGCAAACACACATACACACACACATGCACACCACACACACAAACAGATACAGGACACAACACACACACAACTACAACACGGATACGTCACAACACAATCACATATAGGCAAACCACACAAATCTACAAGTCAACACGATTTCACTCCATCCTTCGTTCTTCTAATATCAACCTTACAGTATTTCCATTTTCCATGAAGGAATATTTGTGTTATCATTTCTGAAGGATTGAACCGATAAATCAATGAAAGGATAAAGGAATATACTAATGCACAAACCAAACGGATATTTACTTTTCATCTAAACTAAAAAATCAATGATATAGTATTCAGATAATAATGCTAAAAAATGGCTGGGAATAATAGGGAATTAATTTTTCTCTTAATGCAAAAATAAGTCCATGCAGGTCACACACAGCCAAACAACAACAAAAAAAGCCTAAATAAGACACTAAACCGAGGTGTCATCGTATTAAGAGCAACAAATGAAGCAATAAATGAAAACTTATAATCATTTCAACGCAACCCATTTCAACGCAACCCATTTCAACGCAACCCATTTGTAACTCAGACCAACATTTCTTCTGGTGCAAAAGAAAAAAAATCAAGCCATAAAAAATAACTCATTAATAAACAAAGAATGAATCAATAATGAGTTCTGAACCCATGATGACTGAATAGACTAATGAGCTGTACACACATAGAGAGGGGCAAGGTAGGCCTATACACACAGTGGAGGGTAATGGCTGACGATGCAAGACGGGGGCTATAGGAGACAAAATGAAAGACACTGAGCAAGCGAGTAGTACTTAGGAGACAAATAATTAGAAGAGTTGTAAAGGTAAGAGTATAAAGCCAAGAATACGGTAAGAAGGAATTGTGAGACAGAGTAGAGAGGATATGAAAGGATGAAAACTTATAAATTAGATAGAACATAGATAGCACATAGTAATAGATCGATAGATAGAGTCGAGATCAATAATGATTGATATGATAGATAGATAGATAACTGATAGGGGAATAGCCTATACACGCATGGAGAAGTGATGATAAGGGCTAGGATATGAACATGAGAGAGTATGTAGATATAATAGATAGATAGATAGATAGATAGATAGATAGAGCGAGATATAAATAGATAGATAGATAGATAGATAGATAGAGCGAGATATAAATAGATAGATAGATAGATAGATAGATAGATAGATAGAGATAAATAGATAGATAGATAGATAGAGAGAGATAGACAGACATACAGATAGATAGATAGACAGATAGATAGCCAGATAGATAGATATATATAGATAGATAGATAAATAGATAGATAGATGATGAAATAGAATAGATAGATAGATAGATAGATATAGATAGATAGATAGATAAATAGATAGATAGATAGATAGAAAAATATATAGATAGGTAGACAGATATAGATATATATAAATATATATATATAGATAGATAGATATATATAGAGAGAGATAGACATATAGATAGATAGATAGGTACGGAGATAGATAGATAGATAGATA
>JACEEZ010023452.1:205000-207500 GCA_016584305.1 Chionoecetes opilio | reverse complement strand
AAAAGACAAAATAAGTAGATTTGAACATTTAGTGTCATTTAGTGTCATTTAGTGTCATTTAGTGTCATTTAGTGTCATTTAGTGTCATTTAGTGTCATTTAGTGGGTAGATAGATGGCAGATGGAATTTAATATTGATAAGTGTAGCGTAATGAATGTTGGTCGAAAAAATCCTGGTAATAGACACGTATACATTCGCATTGCACTACACGTATTCGCAATGTATCGCTGAAAAGATCAGAAGGTGAGAAAGATCTGGGAGTGGGGGTAAGCTCAGGCCTCCGTCCTAGGAATCAATGTATTGAGGCTAGAAATCGAGCTAACAGGGTGTTAGGATTTATTACCAGGAGCGTTAAAAGTAGAAGTGCTGAGGTTATTCTAAAGCTTCATTTGGCTCTAGTCAGACCTCACCTAGACTATGTGGTTCAGTTTTGGTTTCCGTATTACAGGATGGATATTGCCTTGTTAGAATCAGTGCAGAGAAGGATAACCAAAATGATTCAAGGGATGCGTAACTTTAGTTATGAGAAGAGATTGAAACTATTGAATTTACACTCACTCGAGAGGCGTAGAGTAAGGGGCGATCTGATAGAAGTTTTTAAGTGGTTAAAGGGATACAATATAGGCGATGTAGGAAAAGTTCTTACGGCTAGTAACCAGGGTAGAACAAGAAGTAACGGATTCAAGCTGGAAAAACGTAGATTTAAAAAGGAAATAGGAGAGAAACTGGTTCACAAATAGGGTGGTGAATGATTGGAATGGACTCAGTCGTCAGGTGGTCAATGCGGAGTCTATTGGGTTTTTAAAAGGAGTCTGGATAAATTCATGGATGGGGAAGAGAGGTGGATGTAGGTAGAGTTAAGTAACAGGAACTACCTCGTTAGGTCTCACGGCCTCTTGTAGCTTCCTTATGTTCTTATGTTCTTATGATCTTATTTGTAAAAAGATCAGGAAATGAAAAAATAAAAAATAAAAAAAGGCAGAGAGGAAGTAGTGAAAATCCAAGTTCAATAAAAAAAAGGCGAAAGGGTCATAAGAGAAAGCTTAAGAAAGAGAGAGGGAGTTTGTGGAGAAGAAAGAAAGAGGAGGAGGAGGAGGAGGAGGAGGAGGAGGAGGAGGAAGAAGAAGAAGAGGAGGAAGAAGAGGAGGGGGAGGAAGAAGAGGACGAGGAGGAAGAAGAGGAGGGGGAGGAAGAAGAGGACGAGGAGGAAGAAGAAGAGGAGGAGGAGGAGGAAGAAGAAGAAGAAGAAGAAGAGAAGAAGAAGAGGAGGAGGAGGAGGAGGAAGAAGAAGAAGAGGAGGAAGAAGAAGAGGAGGAGGAAGAAGAGGACGAGGAGGAAGAAGAAGAGGAGGAGGAGGAGGAAGAAGAAGAAAAGGAGGAAGAAGAAGAGGAGGAGGAAGAAGAGGAGGAGGAAGAGGAGGAGGGTGTGGTCAGGTGAAGGCATGTTTACCTCGCCACTTCCTCGTCTCAAGGTCACAGGATTATGTTTATGTAGCGATCTCAGACGGAAGTACGAAATATCCGGAAAAATCTTATCAGTTCACTACAAATCGCGAGTAACTTAAACATCCTGAAATAATGAAAAACTACAAGAACTATAAGTAGCATCACGAATTTAATAAGAGTCTGAGTGAATAGTGGATAATTACAGGTACTTAGAGCAATAGACTGCAGGTTAATGATATTTATGCCCTATTTGAAGTGAGGGGAAAAATGAGGCATCTCCATGAATCAATAATTAGATGGAAGTAAAGCAAGAAAAGTAAACGTGTATGAGGTATAAAACTGGTTTATACGAGGTCAAGTTTATGGGTCTTAAGAAGAACATAAGAATAAAAGGAAGCTACAAGAGGCCGTGAAACCTACACGTGGTAGTTCCTATCTATCTATATATACATTCAGTAAGATCCTCACATATTCTGTCATGGCTTAAAACATCAGCATGTAGGACCATAACATACCACTAAAAATAACATAGAGAGTAACATAATAATAGTGATGGTGATACTGATGGTGTAATAAGGTAGTGGTGGAAGTGGTGGTTCCTGTAATAGTAGTAGTAGTTGTAGTAGTGGTAGTAGTAGTGGTGGTTGTGGTAGTGGTACTGGTTGTGGTTGTGATAGTGGTAGAAGTCGTAATAGTATTAGTTTTTGTAGCAGTAGTAGTAGTATGTAATTTATAGCAGTAGTGGTAGTAGTAGTAGTAGAAGTAGTAGCAGTAGTAGTACTAGTAAAAGTAGCCTAGTAGTAGAAGTAGTAGTAGTAGTGATAGTAGTTGTGAGTTAAATATAGGACGAAATCCTCATCTTATCTCTGTACTGTTATATCTACGACTTTTGCTTTCCTTAAGATGGGACAATTAAAGAAAACTATATTTTCATCGTGAATTTCTACATTTCTCCCAATAGATATCATATGCACACTATAAGTTCCCCTCGTGAAAACACTATATAGTTCCCCTCGTGAAAACACTATATAGTTCCCCTCGTGAAAACACTATAT
>JACEEZ010023452.1:122500-200000 GCA_016584305.1 Chionoecetes opilio | reverse complement strand
ATCTTTCAAACTTGAATAGAATTTATTTTCACGTTGGCAGAGGAATTTTCATATATCCAAGCATCTTCCGCAGCTAATATATATAGAGACTTGTTTTACTTTACCTCTAATTTCCCTGAATTCCCCAGAGTGGCGACTCAACTGTTGGGTTAAAATACTAGCTGGCGACTTTACTGTAGTAGGTATAGTGAGGTCGCCATTCGGTTTTATTTTTGTAATGTGTTCATTTATAACCATAATATGACACAGATGAAGACACAAAATGACACAGACTCTCCAGATAGCCCCTTCTAACTTTCCTGAAATCATGGATGTACAAATGTAACTATTAACGCCACCACACGTCTGTAAATAACAAAGAAACGTAGAACTGGCGACTTCACTGTTATCTACGGTACATTTTTTTTCATACATGCGTATTTACTACCTAGCTGTGTGTGTTTTTTTTTTTTTACAGGGCCTGAGCTACACCCGTATGGCCCGTATCCATATCTACATTTTTTCATTAATCCTTAGTGCTTAGTGTTGGCCGAAACCATCAACCCGGGCGGCGGGTCACAAACCACCGGCTAACACCCGGTACCCATTCACTGCTGGGTGGACAGGGGCTCGGGTTTTAAGAAGACCGCCCATCTATCTTCGCTCCGCCCGGGGATCGAACTCGGGATTTCTCGGTTGTGAATTGAGCGTGCTAACACTACACTACGGAGTACCCCAAGTGTGTGTGTGTGTTTAAGTGTGTAGCCCACCACCACCACCACCACCAGGTCAGTAGCAGCCACGCCCTCTGTAGGTGGATGCAATCGAGTGTCTCCCGCTGTGACCCCGGCGATCTGTCTTGTCTCAAAATGACCGTGAAAAAAACGATCGCATTAAGTTGTTTTATAAGGTATTCACATGAAACTTTTTTGTTGTAGTTGTTACCTTCTCTTACTTCATTTTTTTCTTTTTTTTCTTAGTATTATTAATGATGATGATAATAAGAATAAGAAGGATAATGATGATAACAGCAAAATAAGGAAAAAGACATATTCTACCTATATGTGTACTGTAACAGTTGACAGTTTTCCTCTTGCAAACATTCCTCTACAGTTTACAAGCACGTACAGTACCTACTACTTAAGCATTGTTTGAGTTTCCTATCTACTCATATAGATAACCAAGTATTCAGATAGCACTAATTAATCCGTAAGAAAAACAACTGAATTTACTATATCATTACGCATTCATGGCTTCGTTTATTTACATTCCAAGAAGACATCGACCACAGAGACAGAGGGAAGAGAGGTCAGTCAACCCAGAGAGGAACTTGATCACTCGCCCGTAACCAACACTTCCCAATCACGAGCAATAAAGAAAAATTGGATGATATAGATAAAAAAGTATCGTTTCAGAATTCCCTTTCACCTCCCCGACCCTTGTGTATTAAGTCCTCACGAGATGGCCACGCCCTCGACCCGCATTACCTGGCTCATTACTCTGTGGCCAGGTAAAAAGTGGCCCCCAGTTAGCGTGCCAGAAAGGGGCCCCGACTCCCCCCTTCTTCCACCCAAAAGACTGAATTACCGATGAACTATATAAATGACTACCTCACCTCATTTAATATCTTTGTATATTTTGTATCTTAATATATTTGTATCTTTTAATACAAGGCCTTAGATCATTTAACATCTTTATGACATGAAGTATCTACGTATAAGGAATGGGTTGAAAACAGGATAGTGAATCATAAGTCGTTTTTATACTTATCTGATGAGAACACAAATGCAATAATCAATGACTTTATTATAGTTAATCATTATGAGGTATATATACTGTTGCTACTACGTATTTTTGTGAATATAAATTGACACAGATATTTCAAAAGTATTACAAATTATATAAGTCTAAAATGTGTCATAAAAAATTGTCTTTACTTTAGGAAAAAACAAATCTGAGCAAAATGACGTGTTGATTACTTTATTAAGAGTCTGAGTTACCACAAAGTTCATGAGGCTAAAGTGTGTCTTAGCATATGCCACATCGAAAGGAAACTTATTCTTTTACAAACAGACTCATTCTACGTGCTAATAAACATTATTCTTATGACTGTCACAAATTCGATAATAACAAAATTAAGATATATCAGAAGAAATTTGAAGTAATGAATAAGTATGTTAATAATGAATATACTGCCAACATTGACTTATTCATTGATTAAATATTTATATCCAACAATAGACATTGATGCTGTTTTTTATAGTGGTTAGCACGCTCGGCTCACAACCGAGAAGTCCCGGGTTCGATCCCCGGGCGGAGCGAAGGTAGATGGGTGGTCTTTCTTAAGTTAAAACCCGAGCCCTTGTCCACCCAGCAGTGAATGGGTACCGGGTGTTAGCCGGGGGTTTGTGACCCCCCTCCCGGGGTGGCGGCTTCGGCCAACACTAAGCTGCAGCGGTAGATCACTATGGCTCTGAGGAATTATCCTCTAAACAAACAAACAAACTAAAGTTCCTGCTATGACAGAGTACCATATTTTAGTTAGTGTTAAAATATTGATCGTTTTCTGTCAATATAATGAAAGAAGATGTGTATTTATTGGAGCAACTATTATATTATTACTACGTTAATATATGAGTATCTTCAGTAAGGCAAATATATGCAGGTAATGTATGAAGTGAAGCACATATTAAAAGCTTCGTGTACGATAGATTGATCTAATCGTGAGATGGAACACGGCTACTCTTGCTTCCCTTGGAGACAACGGTTATAGCCACATATTTGTCTGATCAATAAATGAAGAACAGTTGAACAAATTCCTAATGTTACCAGGATTATCTTTTTCCTTCTTACTCCCTTATCTTACCCCAATCCCTCTACCGATTATCTTCTTATCACAAGCGTCTTTTAATCCTTTATATAAGTTTATCCCTTAATTTCATTCTTCATTTACATACCATCAGTTTTTCCTCCCTTAATTCGTTCATGCTTATTTACATCTCTTCTATCTACTACAAGTTATCTTCCTTCTCATCTCCCTCCATTCATCTTTACGTCTTTTTATCTTCTAATTTCTCAATCCCTACCTTCAGTTAGTGCTTCTTCCATACCTATTCTAATCACCTTTTCCTACACGAGCGGCCGTACCCTTTCAAGTTCCACCACCATAATAGTTACCCCTCCTCCTCCCTACCAGAGTTGTTTCAAGGTCATACAGATCTCAGGGTCACAACTGGTTCCCCAAAGTTCGTCTCATGACCCCTCCATTCCTTTCCTTATATAGAGGTGTGCGTGGCCTTATAGGGGACAGAAGATGAAGACAGGAGGAGCAAACAACACTTCGTACTTACCAACGCGGCATTTGGGTTGTTGTTTGCGGTTGTTTACATTACTCCACCTCCGTTTTCTACACTTATTAGCTCCTTATTGTGCTATCACTGTTAGCTTTATTGTTTCACTGTAAGTACCTGTTATTTGTTGCATCACAGAGGCTGTTTAGTGTTCTATGGATGACGAGACACCTCAGGGCCTTACACAGAACAAGGCAAACGACACACTGAAGATGTTCTCGTGTAATGCTTTAAACCTCTTCCTTGCGCCATCTATTGTCTTGCTGCGGAACTAAGTACTGCGCTCGCTATAGTCTACTCAACTCTTTAGCATTTCAGAGGGAAAGAATTATATAATGTGACCTATTCATGTATTTGGTTAATTAATATTGAAAAAAAGGTAATGCGTGAAGCTCATATGTATGTTTAGTCTGAAGGCAAAATGTCAAAATCTACTAAAGCAAATTGAAATAGATATAGATAGATTAAAATATATAAAATACAAATCATAGAAAACGTTTGTATATAAACTCACTTTTGAAATACTTTTAAAAGACTCAACGGCAATGACAAAAACAGCATCAATGTCTATCGTTGGATATAAATATTTAATCAATGAATAAGTCAACGTTGGCAGTACATTCATTATTAACATACTTATTCATTAGTTCAAATTTCTTCTGATATATCTTAATTTTGTTATTATCGTTGTTTTTTTAAAGTTTAAAATGTCAAAGTGCCTTAATTAAAAAATGAATGTACCGTAGATAACACTAAAGTCGCCAGGACAACGTTTCTTTTTTATTTACAGACGTGTGGTGGCGTTAATACTTACAATTCTAGATCCATGATTTCAGGAAAGTTAGAAGGGGCTATCTGGAGAGTCTGTGTCATTTTGTGTGTTCATCTGTGTCATATTATGGCTATAAATGAACAAATTACAAATATAAAACCGAGTGGCGACGTTGATAACGGGCTACACTAAGGTCGCCATCTAGATTTTATGTTTAGAGTGTCCTATCGCCGTCGTCGTCGCCCGAAAAAAAACTAGTAGGGAAATTTGAAACCGTATATACTTGCAGATACAAAGCATAAAACAACGCTGAAACAGAGTAGATTATACAGTCATGATTTAAACTACTGTGTATCATCTTCAGTGGCACACAAAAATCAGTAGTGATGCTATAATTCGTAACATATGGCGCCTGGCGACATTAGGGCAGGTTGCGACTAAAGTGTTATCTACGGTAGAACGTCAATAACAGTAAGAATCGCTCCATGGTCAACATACAACAGAAGCCTATTAGGTAGTGTTTATCTTTAAAAAAAAACTTGCATTGCCTCATGTCCTCTCGTTGCAGACCGTAATGAACAAAATATGCAAAAAAAAACCCAGAGGAAATTAACAACTAGCAACAACACTCTCTAAATCATAACTTAGACAGCCATTTTGAGCAACACTTATACATGTAATCTTAAATAACTCGCCCCCTCCCTCCCCTCTGTCTGCTGATCACTATTCCGCCTCTCAATCGTCTTTCTCCTTCCCCTTCCACTCCTTCTCCTCTTCCTTTGCCTCCTCCTGTCCTCTCAATCGTCTTTCTCCTTCCCTTCCACTCCTTCTCCTCTTCCTTTGCCTTCTCCTGTCCTCTTAATCATCTTTCTCCTTTCCCTTCCACTCTTTCTCCTCTTCCTTTGCCTTCTCCTGTCCTCTTAATCATCTTTCTCCTTTCCCTTCCACTCCTTCTCCTCTTCCTTTGCCTCCTCCTGTCCTCGTTAATCATCTTCTCCGTTTCCTGTCCACTACTTTCTCACATTCCTTTGCCTTCTCCTGTCCTTCAATCGTCTTCTCCTTTCCCTTCCACTCCTCTCTCTTCTTGCCTTTCCCTGTCCTCTAATCATCTTTCTCCTTTCCTTCCACTCCTTCTCCTCTTCCTTTGCCTTCTCCTGTCCTCTTAATCATCTTTCTCCTTCCCTTTCCACTCCTTCTCCTCTTCCTTTGCCTTCTCCCTGCTCTCTCAATCGTCTTCCTCCTTCCCCTTCCACTCCTTCTCCTCTTCTTTCGCCTTCTCCCTGTCCTCCTCGTCCATGCTTCGGTCAAAGTAGGCGGGACGGTAGGGCAAGGGCACGGACGAGGGCAGCGGGTGGTGGTGGTGCCGCATGACGAAGGTGAGGGGCCGGTGGGGCATGTAAGGACACCGGCATCTGTTCCCCACGAAGCGACACCCGGTGGTCTGCTCCGTAAACCCACAGCAAGACGGGACTGTGAAGAGAATATATATAGGTAAATGTACTGTGATAATCTGCAAGACGTTAGGATATGGTTATTGTAGGCAAAAAATAAGCCTACAAATTGAGAACTACTACTTTTTAGGACTGTGGAAGAGGTATATATGTGGAGGAGGTGTGGAAGGAGGTGTGGAAGAGAATATAGGTACTGTGAGAATCTACAAGACGTTAGGTAGGTTATGGTTATTGTAGGCAAAAAAATATGCCTACAAATTGAAAACTAATACTTTTTAAGACTGTAGAAGAGAATATAGGTACTGTGAGACTCTGCAAGACGTTATTGGAGGCGAAAATGGCATCAGATCTGCTCTCCTCCTAATTCTCTCAATATCATAAACACACAAACTGCAGGCTTTGTTTAATCTCGGCTTTGCTTTTCCTGTCAGTGATTAGGATTTCAGTGACAGCAGCTTTCATAAAAAACAATGCGGCTTAATACAATAAGTATAAAATCAGGTTGCCTTATCAATAACAAAAAAAACAGTTATATAAAAACGTACGTAAACTGGTTAAAGTGCGCACAGTTGATTTTTGTGTGTGTGTGAGGTTGGGGGAAGCAAATCATTGAAGTATTTCTAAATATTTACACCAAACAAGAAAGAATTTAATATATCTTTTGTTGCAAGGGCCATAAAGTCATCCCTCTTTGATCCCACAATGCAAATAAAACTAGCATCTTCGACATTCCTCCCATCCCTTCATTATTCTTCCAAGCTCCCTTCCGTCTATCTACCGCCTCTGTATACCGTCTCATCCTCTCTCTGCTCATCTGGCATCATCATTTGTGCCCCCTCCAGCTCCCTCCTACCCCAGCAATTACCTAAAGCCCCCACCGACCCCTCCCTCCCTCCATTCCCCGTCTCCTCCCGGCACGCGGCGACACCAAGGGAGCAAGTGGCTGTGACCTTCAGGAAGTTAGATGAGCTACACTGATCTCCCTCACGACAGCCCCGCCCTGCCCCTTCTTCACCCCAACCTTGTCTTTCCCCACCACGCCCCTCAACCCTGCCCGTCACTTAGCTCGCCACACCTTTAGAAACCACATGTGCACTGCCCATGGAGAACTCAGCCTTGACTTAGATATTGTCTTTTTGATCTCTTTTTTTCACTTTTCTTTTGCCGGCTTGTCTTTTTACCCATTTGAAGGTCCTCCTCTCCCTCTTCTTGTATTAACTCGAGCCTGCCGTCCTTCGGGGAATCCCATCAAGGTCTTTCCCAATAGTTCCCGGAGTAACCTTTCCTGGTGCCTGATTCTTGCCCGGGGATGAGATGGAATGTTGTACGAGTTACGATAGTGGTTGTTGTGGTGATGGTGATGGTGGTGGTAAAGGGGAATAATAGTGCATGTAATGGTGATGTTTGTGATGGTGGTAGTGTTGATGGTGGTGGTGTTGATGGTGGTGGTGGTAAGGGGAATAATAGTGCATGTAATGGTGGTGTTTGTGATGGTGGTGGTGGTGTTGATGGTGGTGGTAAGGGGAATAATAGTGCATGTAATGGTGATGTTTGTGATGGTGGTGGTGTTGATGGTGGTGGTGGTAAGGGGAATAATAGTGCATGTAATGGTGATGTTTGTAATGGTGGTGATGAGCCGGAGGGAAACAAGGATGGAGGTCAGGATGATATTGAAATAAATGAAATAAATAAAAATAAAAATAAAAGTTGATAGACACGGATTAGGGTTTCATTAACTGATTTGTATTTACGTATGTGTCTTGATTTTGTGCATGGGTATGATAGTTAAACACACACACACACACACACACACACACACACACACACACACACACACACACACACACACACACCACACACAAAGAAAGAAAAGTATAATCAATTAACACCACAAAACCGATGAACAGAACAGAGAACAACCAACCAAAAAAGCAACAAGAGCAAAAGAATCTCACACCTAAAAACAAGAAGATCAGGGAGACAAAATTAAAGCAAGAGTAGAAATCACCTACTCGCTAGTCAATCACGGAACTGCCACTTACCAAAGCCTTGAGAACAGCCTAACCTTTATATTTCTATTTTTCCTCCTTTCTACGACTTAAATATTTTCAAGAGAGGAGCAGCAAGACACCTCCCGAACTAAATTGGCCCACCCCACTTTTTATATTCCCTTACTGTCTCCTTTATAGGGACTGGCAACTAAGCGGCCTTTTTGTAACTTTTTTTTTGTTTTGCCCTTGGCCAGTCCTTTGTGATGTGAAAAAAGAAAGAAAAAGAACAAAATCTAACCTATTCTAAAGCCTTTGACCACTTACAATCACAGTTTCCAGCCGCCGCCTCTCGACGTCCCCGCCTTGTGTCCGCCTCAGCACCCAAGGCGACCACCACCGCCGCCGCCACCGCCACCCACCACACCCTCCGCCAAGCCCTTCGCATCTGGAAAGAAATCGAGTATGAAGACAGGAGGAGCAAACAACACTTCGTACTTACCAACGCGGCATTTGGGTTGTTGTTTGCGTTTGTTTACACTTTACATTACTCCACCTCCGTTTTCTACACTTATTAGCTCCTTATTGTATTGTCACTGTGGTTTGTATACGTTGAAGGCCACTTTTTCGCTCCTTGCCTTACTCATCCATGATTGAAGAAAAAAGATCATAAATTGAGCTGTACGTCTTACTGTTGTAATGAAAGAAAAAGAAGAAATGGAAGAAATTGTTTTCTTTTGATTCGTTTACCAACCTGTCTGTCTGTCTTTCTGTCTGTCTGTCTGTCTGCTTACCTGTCCGAGTGTCCATCTGCTGTTTGGTTCCTTATCTGTCTGCAACTCTCTCTGTCTCTGTCTCTGTCTCTGTCTCTGTCTCTGTCTCTGTCTCTGTCTCTGTCTCTGTCTCTGTCTCTGTCTCTGTCTCTGTCTCTGTCTCTGTCTCTGTCTCTGTCTCTGTCTCTGTCTCTGTCTCTGTCTCTGTCTCGTCTCTCTCTGTCTCTTCTCGTCTCTCTCTCTCTCTCTCTCTCTCTCTCTCTCTCTCTCTCTCTCTCTCCTCTCTCTCTCTCTCTCTCTCTCTCTCTCTCTCTCTCTCTCTCTCAATTTCCCAACCTAAACAACCTTCAGCACCTTAAAAAAAAAAAAAAAAAGAGTACGATGAAATATAATCCATATTTCATCTCTTATTCTTTAGCGCTACACTTCGCAAATATTACATTGATGGACGTGATTGCAACATGTTTCATTGTGTATTTAGGTCACACGCACGCCCACCTGCAGACGCCGCCCTCTTGCCCTTATTAACCTGTGCTGGATACCTTACCTGACGCAGCGAGGAGATGGAAAAGAAGGGGAAAGAGGAGACATTATGCATGGCTGCGAAGGTTACGGATGCATGACCAGAGAGAGAGAGAGAGAGAGAGAGGGAGGGAGGGAGAGAGAGAGAGAGAGAGAGAGAGAGAGAGAGAGAGAGAGAGAGAGAGAGAGAGAGAGAGAGAGAGAGAGAGAGAGAGAGAGAGAGAGAGAGAGAGAGAGAGAGAGAGAGAGAGACGCCTGAAGACACCACTATTCACCTTAAACACTTAGATCTCACAAAAACTCGTCTCAACACCTTGTCCTCACATATACACAGGCCGCTTCCCCCTCACACCTCTTTCCCTGTTTCCCTTTTCCCCTTCTTCCCCTTACTCCATGTCCCTTTGTCTAGTTCCTGTTTGTTCCCCTTTTCCTGGCTTCCCAATTTCCCCTTTTTTCCCCTTCCTCCCCGCCGTAGTTGTGAAGGCCGCTAAAACGCACTTTGGTATATGTTATTGTGTCAATCTGTTTTGGTTTTGTGTTCCTTCGTCGACGCCTCTTACAGGAGATGGATGAGGCAGAGTAGAAAAAAGTAAATTTAGGACGAGTAAGATGACGTAAAATGAGATAGAGTAAAATGAAAAAGTACAATGCAGGTGAAAGAAGTCAATATTTTAGACGATTAAAGTAAAAGAGTAAAAAATGGAGTAAAATGAAAAAAAGCAGAATAAAGAAATAAGTCAAATTTAGGACATTAAACCTTAGGAGAGAAAAAAAAAGAAGAAGTAAAATGATGAAGAGTGAAAAGATGAGTAAAATGTTAAAAAAAAAAATAATGAAAGTAAAATCTTAGGGAAATTAAATAACAGAGGAATAAAATGACAAAGTAAAATGAAGAAGAAAAATAAGAAATTATGATGAAGAGGTAGAAGAGGCGAGATTAAAGGCACACCACGAACACGAGGATCAAGAGTGACTGTTTTTCCCTCAACGTTCATGGAAATAAGACTCATGAACCGCCAGTGACGTGATTCATGGGCTAAGAAATCATGAGGTTCTAGTGATTACCCTCCACCCCCACCCCACCACCTCCACCCCATTACCTCCACCCCCCCACCACCACCTCCATCACCTCCATCACCACCACCACCATAATCACCACCCCCACCACCACCACCACCACCACCACCATCACCTCCACCACCACCACCACCATCACCTCCATCACCACCACCACCATAATCACCACCCCCACCACCACCACCACCATCACCTCCATCACCACCACTACCACCTCCATCACCTCCACCTCCATCACCTCCACCACCACCACCACCACCACCTCCACCTCCATCACCTCCACCACCCCCACCACCATAACCTCCACCACCATCACCACCACTTTCCCTCCTCTTAACCCCTTCATGCCCAGATCTTTCCTTTGCTATATGAAATCGTCTGTTATTAGCCATAAAACTACGAAAAAGTAACTAAATAAACCAAATTAGCTAATGAACAAGATATAAGATACTTTGATCCTATCTAGACACTTTGCAAGTACCAACTACAAGGTTATTGACTATACAAAGCGCCACCACGCCAGGACGAACTTGGTGGACTCGAACCGCTGACCGAATGCAGGGACTCTACAAGCAGGCTCACGAAGCTAATGAACAAGGATACTAAACAAGTCATATCTATAAAATATTGCATATGTTCATTTAAAATCATCGAATGGTGGTTATATTACAATGACAATTACGTTCTGAGCCTCAAGGAGTTAATAGCTCAACACCTTCCCACTGCCACTGCTTCACTTCTTCTCCTGCTCCTCCTTGCTATGGTAAAACACACTAAAAAGCTGCCAATAGACGTCTTATAACCTCCTACTTCAAGACCAGTAAAGTATCGCCTTGACTAAGATAAGATTTTCATCCTATCTAGACACTTTGCAAGTACCAACTACAAGGGTATTGACTATACAAAGCGCCGCCACGTCAGCACGAACTAGGCGGACTCGAACCGCTGACCGAATGCGCAGGGACGCTACACATTACAAGCTCACGTCTCTACCAACCTTGCCACCCTGAAGGAGGAAAGAGGAAGAAGGATGGAAGGAGCTTGACTTGGAACTTGACGCCTTGACTACATATCCGAGAAACGAAGCGTTCTGGAATTAGAATGATACGTAAATATAACTATAAACATCTAGCTAGTCCAGTTTTCTGACTTCTTTTTTTGTGTGTGGTTATTTTGACGTTGGTGTTACTGAGGAAAGACCACACACATACACACACAAACAAACAAAAAAAGGACCATAGAGTTAAATGAATATATGAATCAGTAATATATCACAACGCGTCATTATACTCATTGTTTTCCCTCAACACAGCACACTGGAATAATCAAACACGTGAGGGAGGACACAGAGACATCAAAGAGTGGGAGGAAGTCAACACTTGTCCTCGTGTGTACACCTGGGATTAGGGGAGCGCGGGGCAGGTTGCATCGAGGGTAGGGTTGCATCATTGCCTCTAACTCGCATTAACTTTTTTTATTATTATTATTGTTGTAGTTGTAGTAGTAGTAGTAGTTTATAGTAGTAGTAGTAGTAGTAGTAGTAGTAGTAGTAGTAGTAGTAGTTAGTAGTAGTATAGTAGTAGTAGTAGTTTATAGTAGTAGTAGTAGTAGTAGTAGTAGTAGTAGTAGTAGTAGTAGTAGTATATAGTAGTAGTAGTAGTAGTAGTTTATAGTAGTAGTAGTAGTAGTAGTTTATAGTAGTAGTAGTAGTAGTAGTTTATAGTAGTAGTAGTAGTAGTAGTAGTAGTAGTAGTAGTAGTAGTAGTAGTAGTAGTAGTAGTAGTAGTAGTAGTAGTAGTAGTATTAAGACGATGTACGTGTGATAACATGCGAGTTAGAGGCAATGATGCAACCTACCCTCGATGCAACCTGCCCCGCTCTTCCCTACCTGTCTAAGTAGAACATAAAAACATAAGAACATAAGAAAATAAGGAAGCTACAAGAAGCCGACAAGAACACAACGTTGATAACCCACCGTGTGTTACATAACCTTCTTTGTTTTATTGATTGATTCATCTATCAATTTACTATCTGTATTTATCTATTTATGTATTCCAGGAACCAGACACGGCCAAAAGGTTAGAAATAAAAGAACACACGTTGCCTGCCCCGTCCCGTCAAGACAAGAGGTATGAATGTGTGTGTGTATGTATGTAGGGGAGATAATAAGATAAGATTTTCATCCTATCTAGACACTTTGCAAGTACCAACTACAAGGTTATTGACTATACAAAGCGCCGCCACGTCAGCACGAACTAGGCGGACTCGAACCGCTGACCGAATGCACAGGGACGCTGCACATTGCGAACTCACGTCTCTACCAACCTTGCCACCCTGATGGGCATGTAGGGGAGAGCGGGGCAGGTTGCATCGAGGGTAGGTTGCATCATTGCCTCTAACTCGCATGTTATCAACGTACATCGTCTTACTACTACTACTACTACTACTACTACTACTACTACTACTACTACTACTACTACTACTACTACTACTACTACTTCTCCCACTACTACTACTACTACTACTACAATAAACTACTACTACTACAACTACAACAGCAATAATAATAATAAAAAAAGTTAATGCGAGTTAGAGGCAATGATGCAACCTACCCTCGATGCAACCTGCCCCGCTCTCCCCGACACAGAACTCCACGAACACGGCACCAGTTCGCGGCAGAGCTCGACCACACCAAAGAAGAAAAAGTTTATCATGTACATCTATACTTCAGGCTATGTTTTTGTATCCTTGCCTTTTCTTTCAGTCTTTTTTTTTTCTTTCCTTTTTTCTTTGTCTTTTTATCCTGCCTTCTTTTTATCTATCTTGAATTTTTTCCTTTATTTATATTCTTTTTTCTTTCTTTTTCATCCAGCCTTTGTTATATTTCGAGCTAGACGTTCTTCCTTTTTTTTTCTTGATATATTATTCAATTGGCTGGTCAGTGGTCAGGTATATTTTTGAAGGAGTTCATTTTTCTACGAAGATATTTTTGTGGAAATGATGTCTTCTAATTGTATAGATAATAATACCAGTACTACTATTGCTCGAACTATTCAACAATTATGATAATTTAATGCAGTAACAATGATTAATGATACTGATAAGGACTTCACACACACACACACACACACACACACACACACACACACACACACACACACACACACACACACACACACACACACACACACACACACACACACACACACACACACACACACACACACACACACACACACACACACACACACACACACAACACACACACACACACACACACACACACACACACAAACACACACACAACACACACACACACACACACACACGTCCTCTCATTTAAAACATTCCTTTATCAACGTTACGCTTTGGATCATCAACATTCTTTCTTTACAACATTTTGTCTAGACTAAATGCCACCAGTTTTTTTCCAGTCACCAAATGTCGCTTTCTACTTTTTTCCCCCTGCGACAGACCGGCTCTTATTGCTTGCAGGGTTTCCAGAGTTCAGAAACTTAAAGCCTTTCGTGTTCTCTCTCATGTGTTTTTCTGATCGCCTGAGCTTAGTTCTGTTTCAAATGGTTCTTATTTTCACCTTACTGATTTCCTTGGTCTTGTAAACATTGTGTCTTTGTGTCTGTTTGTCGTTTCCCTCTCTCTCTCTCTCTCTCTCTCTCTCTCTCTCTCTCTCTCTCTCTCTCTCTCTCTCTCTCTCTCTCTCTCTCTCTCTCTCTCTCTTTTCTGACTTTTCGCTTAGAAAATGATAAATTTGGAAGAGAGAGAGAGAGAGAGAGAGAGAGAGAGAGAGAGAGAGAGAGAGAGAGAGAGAGAGAGAGAGAGAGAGAGAGAGAGAGAGAGAGAGAGAGAGAGAGAGTGAGTTCTATATCATCAACTTTATTCGTCACATAAGTCACAAATAGCCATAATAATCTTACATTCACCAAGAATATTCATGATTACGGGTTGTGTTTTTGCTTCATTCTTTACCTTATAGACGGCTTCGACCATCTTGCCAAATTATAACCTAGATTTTGCAACGCATATAATAGAGAACAAAAAATAGATACTCAGATAATATTTCAAGTAAAAATGTTCAACGTTACTCAATGTTACCTGTATAAAATCGCATGGCAGGGAACATATAAGGAGAGGAGATGCGTATATGGACGTGTTGCGAGGACAGCTACTTGACATTGAAAGGTTTGTTTACATCGCTTAAGCTCCGAGGCAAGTGACCGAATGGAGCTATACTACTATTAGATCCTCTTTCCCTCTCCCTCCCATCCATCATTACCTCGTTCCTCACTCCCCTTCCTTCCCTATATGGTGTGTCGCGTGCCGGACAGAGAGAGAGAGAGAGAGAGAGAGAGAGAGAGAGAGAGAGAGAGAGAGAGAGAGAGAGAGAGAGAGAGAGAGAGAGAGAGAGAGAGAGAGGAGAGGAGAGAGAGAGAGAGAGAGAGAGAGAGAGAGAGGAGAGAGAGGAGAGAGAGAGGAGAAGGGGAGAAGAGAGAGAGAAAAGAGAGAGAGAGAGAGAGAGAGAGAGAGAGAGAGAGAGAGAGGGGAGAGAGAGAGCAGAGAGAGAGAGAGAGAGAGAGAGAGAGAGAGAGAGAGAGGAGAGAGAGAGAGAGAGAGAGAGAGAAGAGAGAAGAGAGAGAGAGGGAGAGAGGGTAGAGAGAGAGAGAAGAGAGAGAGAAGAGAGAGTAGAGAGAGAGTAGATAGAGAGAGAAGAGTGAGAGAGAGAAGAGAGAGAGGAGAGAGAGAGAGAAAATGAGCAGAGTAGAGAGAGAGAGAGAGAGAGAGAAGGACGAGAGAAGAGAGAGAGGAGAAGAGAGGAGAGAGAGAGAGAGAGAGAAGAGAGAGAGAGAGCAAAGGAAGAGAGGAGAGAGAGAAGGGAGATGTAGGGTAGTGATGTACAGAAGAGATGAGAGAGAGGAGAGGAGAAGAGCGGAGCAAGAAGAGTCAGACGAGAGGAGAGAGAGGAGAGGGGAGAGAGAGAAGAGAGAGTGAGAGCAGAGGAAGAGAAGAGGAGAGGAAGAGGAGGAGAGGGAAGAAAAGGAAGATATGGAGGGAGTAGGAGGGAGGAAGAAGAGAGGGGAGAAGGAGAGAGAGAGAAGAGGATGAGGAGAGGGGAAGAAGGTAGAAGAGCTGAGGGGAAATAGGGAGGGGAGGGATGGGGGATTGAGGATGGTGAGTGGGGGGGGGGTGACAGAAAAGATAAGCGAAGCAAGTTATATTAAGGTAGTGCAAGAAATAACACATACACTCACTACTACAACACACTACAACTTACTTCCACTACTGCTTTCTACTCACTAACTACTACTACAACTCCTACCTACTACTACTAACTATACAAACTAAATACACATCGATTGAATGCAGGTGACAGGTTTCAACAAAATATGCCACACACACAAACACACACACACAGGAATGTTTAGGCTACGTGTGTACCCAAAAGTATATTGACCATGCTCAGGAGGCGCGTAATAGAGCGTGGCCAACCAGTTTGTCCAGCTACGTGGGAACGAGGGAGAGGGTGAGGGGAAGGGGTGGACTGCAGGGAAAGAAAGGGGAGGAAGAGGAGGAAAAGGGAAAAAAGGAAGATATTGGAGGATGTGTGATGGGGAAGAAGAGTTGGGGAGAATGGAGAGGGGAAGAAAGGGATGGGTAGAGGGGAACAAGGTGACCCAGTTCATGCCTGAGGGGAAATTTAGGGAGGGGAGGGATGGGGGCAGTGTGGGTGGTGGTGGGGGGGGGGGGGACAGAACACTATGATAAGCGAAGCAAGTTATAGATTAAGAGTTGTTGCCAGAAATTTAACACACACACACACACACACACACACACTATTCATAGCTTTTTCACCATCTAGCTTTTTCACTAACTACCTGCAAATCCTCCTTGATCAAAACAAACATGAAATAAAATAGTGTGGTGAGCTCAGGTCATTAAGAAAGTTAAGCGTTTTTGTGCAAGTGTAGTTAGTAGTATTAGAATTCATTGATCCAGTTATGTTTTTTGTCATGATCATTAACCCCTTAAGACCTAGAACGTAATTTTCATTGTAATTTGGGTACCATTAAACGATTTTTTGTTAATATAAACAACATTTTATAGATATGACCTGTTTAGTATCCTTGACCACTACCTAATTTGGTATATTCAGTTAGTTTTCGTAATTGCATGGGTAACAACAGACGATTTTTTTTATAGCAAAGGAAATATCTGGGCGTGAAGGGGTTAACTATAATAATACAGCTGGTTTAATATAACTTCGAAATATACAAATCTAACTGTAAACTGCATGATGGTTTAAATATAACTTCGAAATAAAACAAATCTAATTCTATACTGCACGACACTCCGAGAAAAAACGCCACATTGACCTGTTTTTACTTATATTTAGTTCATTTACTTATAATTATTCTCATTATTTTTGGTCTAGTTTTTAACTGATTCTGGCATGGAGGCGTTGGCGACCACAAACAGGAGCGGCATCCCACCTTGAGGCTCTGGTGGCGTAGTTGGCAGAGCACAAGATGACCTCGCTCCTCACCCACCCCCAATAGCGGTAGGGTCACTCACCTCGTCTGACCCGCATGTCCACAACCTCCACCACGCGCTCCACCCAACCCCCAACCCTTCACACCCCTACCCCCAACATAACCTCCTCTAGTCCACATCCATTAATAACTAACATTTCCCTCTAGAACCCCACACTCCCACCTCTTCTTCTGTCCCCCCATTACCTCTATCCCTCTACCTCCAACCCAACCCCACCACCCCCAACCAATAACCTCCTAACATCCATTGATAGCTAACATTCCCCTCTAGAACGCTAACACCCCACCTCTTCTTCTGTTCCCCCTTTACCTTTTCCCACTACCACCAACCCCCCAACATAACCTCCTCACATCCATTAATAAATAATTGACATTCCTATAAAACCCCAACATCCTGCCTCTTCTTCCGGTCACCCATTACGTCTCCCCACTACCTCCAACCCCCCACACTCCCCCACTAAATGCATACACACAAATAAATAATACACACAACCCCCCACACTCCAACACTAAATGCATACACACAAATAAATAATACACACAACCCCCCACACTCCAACACTAAATGCATACACACAAATAAATAATACACACAACCCCCCACACTCCAACACTAAATGCATACACACAAATAAATAATACACACAACCCCCCACACTCCCACTAAATGCATACACACAAATAAATAATACACACAACCCCCCACACTCCACCCACTAAATGCATACACACAAATAAATAATACACACAACCCCCCACACTCCAACACTATCACTCACACATCTCTTCCGTTAAGCTGTCGATTGAAGAGCCAAGTCATTAAAATATTAGTGATGTGCATATTTTCAAGATTTATAACTGTTCCTCAGGAGTCGCTTCATTACTCATTAAGTATTGCACAGTTGCATCATGACTCGTGCAGGTAAACTTATTATTCACATTCATTTATCCAATAGAATATACCAGGTGAATAAAGCTACATGAATAAAGTAAAACATATCCAATCTCTCTGATATATTCTGAACACTTACTGCCTTAACTTATCTACGTTTTAAGCCATTTGCGTGATTAATAACTGTTTAAATAAAATAAATAAAAATATATCTGTTTACTCACCCTGTCAATTTCTTAGAAGTCTCTTTTAACTCACACATTGACAGTTTGGACATTTCACGCGTCACATCTCCGTCACCACAAAACACACGAACACACCACGAGCCACTAGGCCTCCCAGCGCGTTGGAGGTGCCACGAGAACTAACTAACCTTGATCTTCGGCAGGAGTCCAATCAGAGAGAGGGAATCAGTCAGGGGCGCGAGGGAGAGCGTGTATCGAGGAACCAATGTTAGGGCTCCGTCACCACACAGAATGAAGCACGGAACACCACCTGCTGCCTGCCCCGCCACGGCCCTCCCTTATGAGCTTGCCCAACCTAGATGTCTCCTTCTCTCCTCCTTCTCCCCCTCTTCTTCACTCAGACAACGCCCCCTCCTCCCCCCACGCCTCCTCTCCCTCGTTTTCTTCCCATTACAACCTTCTGCCTGCCCCGGGGAAGACGCGTTTTACCTTGTTTTATCGCTGGGTGTGTAACTTTTTATGTCCATACGCACTTCAACGCTCACCAGACACGTATCTCAGCGCCATGCCGGGTTTATCCTTATTCTAATCCTTCCTCCTGTCCCGGGGAAGACGCGGTTTACCTTGTTTTATCGCTGGGTGTGTTGGTTTTTTATATTCATACGCATTTTAAGGCTCACCAGACACGTATCTCAGCGCCTTGCCGTGTTTTATCCTTAGTCTCACACTTCATATCACGTTTGCCCCCACCCTTCAATTTCTCAGAACTTTATGTAGCATATAATAAAAGACGATTCTGAATATGACCATCATGAATGTGACACCAATACGCGTGAATCACCTTTTGATATTTTCCAGCAGGTAATTGTGACTCATACCAATGTGTCATATTTTCTATTTTTTCGTCTTTCAATTAAAATCAACACGTAAGATAACATTGGTCAGAGTTACGATGCTGAAAATGATTAACGAGCTTGAATAATTGTACTTTTACGTTTCATGACAGGATAATTATGGTGTACGCAAATTACTGCAATAAGGAGAAGGAGGTCGTAGAGGACGTAAAAGTACAATTATTCAAGCTAGTTAATCATTTTCAGCATCGTAATTCTGACCAATGTTATCTTACGTGTTGATTTTAATTGAAAGACAAAAAATAGAAAATATGACACATTGGTATGAGTCACAATTACCTGCTGGAAAATATCAAAAGGTGATTCACGCGTATTGGTGTCACATTCATGATGGTCATATTCAGAATCGTCTTTTATTATATGCTAAATAAAGTACTGAGAAATTGAAGGCTGTGGACAAACGTGATATGAAGCAAGACTCTATGTAAATATGTGAAGGATAGAAGGAAGAATATAATTAATAAACTTGCATAGCTGCACTTAAACGTTTTATGACAGAATTATGGTGTATGCAAACTAATGCAATAAGAGGGGGTGAAAGAGAAAATGAAGCAAGACACTACATAAATATGTGAAGGATAAGAGGGCGGGGGGTGGGGGGGTTCTTAGGGTGGGCGGGCGAGAAAGTGGGCGCGGTGAGGTGGCACCCTGGTAAGCATTTCCTGAGACCTGGAAACACTCGCTGACTCACTCTTCACTAACCTCATTCAGTTTTTTTTTTTTTCTGTGTCATTATTACTATTATCATTATTATTATCATTATCATTACTTTTATCATTTTGACTATTATCGTTATCATTATCATTTCTACTAGTATCATTATCAATATCAATATCATCATTGTTATTATCAATTAAATAATTACTATTGTCATCATTTTTATATAGTACTATCAGATTTATCACAATCACTACTACTACTACTACTACTACTACTACTACTACTACTACTACTACTAACTACTACTACTACTACTACAACCACTACTACTACTACTACTACTACTACTACTACTACTACTACTACAACCACTACTACTACTACTACAACCACTACTACTACTACTACAACCACTACTACTACTACTACAACCACTACTACTACTACTACTACTACTACTATACTACTACTACTACTACTACAACCACTACTACTACTACTACTACTACTACTACTACTACAACCACTACTACTACTACTACTACTACTACTACTACTACTACTACTACCAATAAGACCAACATGCAAATTACTTTCAGAACCATAAAATCACAAACTACACTCAAGTCTCCACAACAACCTACGGGTGATATACGCGGGATGGGGACGGGAATAAGGAAGGAAGAGAGGATGATAGAGGGAGGGAAGAAGGGAGGGAAGAAGGGAGAGAGGGAGGGGCGTTGAAGGGAAGAAGGGAGGTCGTGTCTCGCCTCACGTAGTCCATCCATCCTGAACTGCCACGGGCCTAAATTACCGGACCCATATAGAGAACTTTAACACCAACATCACAACATAAGCTTTTTTTTTTACGCTTTCCTTGACGTCATAAGGAACTGGTATGAGACAAAAAAAAAAGAGGACCTATAAAATAAAACCTGCTCATTGCCACGACACGTATAGCGAATAATAAGAAGATTGGATTGGATTGGAAAGGATTGGAAAAGGATTGGATTGGAGAAAAAGGAAAATATGGATTAGTGGAAAAGGATTGGAAATTGGAATATGAAAAATTGATGTTGGAATGAGTTGGAAATTATTGGAAAAGTTGATTGGAATTGGAAAGATTGGATTGAGTAAAAATTGATTGGAAATTCTATGAATTATTGGAAAATTGGAGTTGGATTGGATATGGAAATTGGAAAGGTTGGATTGGAAAATGATTGTGATTGGAATTGGAAATTGGAAAATTATTGGATTGCATTGGATTGGGAAATGATTGGATTGGATCGGAATTGAAATTATTGGAAAAGGATTGGATTGGATTGGAATTGGAAAGGATTGGAAAATGATTGGATTGGATTGGAATTGGAAAGGATTGGAAAAGGATTGGATTGGATTGGAATTGAAAAAGATTGGAAAATGATTGGATTGGAAAATGATTGGATTGGATTGGATTGGAAAATGATTGGATTTGATTGGAAAAGGATTGGAATGGATTGGAAAAGGATTGGATCGTATTATATTGGAAAATGATTGGATTGGATTGGATTGCATTGGATTGGAATGGAAAAGGATTGGAAAGGATTGGCATGGATTGGAATTGGAAAGGATTGGAAAAGTATTGGATTGGATTGGAATTGGAAAGGATTGTAAAAGGATTTGATTGGATTGGAAAATGATTGGATTCGATTGGATTGCACTGCATCGGATTGGAATGGAAAAGGATTGGAAAGGATTTGAATGGATTGTAATTGGAAATGATTGGAAACGGATTTGATTTGATTGAAAAATTATTGGATTGGATTGTAATTGGAAAGGATTGGAAAAGGATTGGATTGGATTGGAAAGGGATTGGATCATGTTATTCGGTACTTATTTTGATTCTCCTTTCTTATACATTTACGTTGTAGGAAGGAGGAATAATGGGGTAATGCATGACACGACACTTAAATAATTATGAATAGCGAATCTAATGGTAAATACTTTCTCTCTAACTAACTACCGGATGCCATGTTTACACTCCTATGGTTTTTTTTATATTTTTCACCAACAAAACACATTTCTATTGCACTTTATTAAAAACCTAAGGAAGGATGATAATAATAGCCTACAGGCGCTATAGGCTCATAGGTTATAAAAAAAAAAAAAAAAAAAAAAAAAAAAAAAAAAAAAAAACATATCTTCCCTTGTTATTCCTACGTCATCTTTACATCTATTTTTTTTCCTCCTCGGCCCTTTATTACCTGTACAGACGTCACACCTGTCCCTTACGCCACCCTACCTGAGCCTCGGACCCCTGTGACTCACCTAGCTATGCCTCCCCTATCCTGTTTATACCCCAATTATCAGACCCAAGCCATTGACGTCACTCGAACACTGTAAGAGAGAGAGAGAGAGAGAGAGAGAGAGAGAGAGAGAGAGAGAGAGAGAGAGAGAGAGAGAGAGAGAGAGAGAGAGAGAGAGAGAGAGAGAGAGAGTTTATATATAGTCTTCCAATATCTTGACTCCTTCCAGGTAATCGTTCAATGCTGCTTATTCCTTCGTATGTTTCTTTGAACTTTCTGAACCATATCTAACTTCATTTATATATCTTTTTGTTTACTAACCTACTGTATATATCTTGAACTGTATAATCAAGTATTTATTTTTGGTTTAATCATACGGGGTTTCTTTTTAGGTATGCGAGGAGGTAAGTTTCGTATTTTCGTAGGTAAGTTTCGTATTTTCGTGAGGTAAGTTTCGTATTTTCGTGAGGTAAGTTTCGTATTTTCGTGAGGTAAGCTTCGTATTTTCGTGAGGTAAGTTTCGTATTTTCGTGAGGTAAGTTTCGTATTTTCGTGAGGTAAGTTTCGTATTTTCGTGAGGTAAGTTTCGTATTTTCGTAGTGCTCGTAATGTTAAAGAGTGTTTTGGTACAGTGTCTTCAACCTGTCTTTCCTCAAACGGTTCTGTTCATTAATGCTATATCAAATCACCTCTTCAGACTGTCACTTTAATGCTTTCTTTTCTCTCTAGGTCTTATTGGTGCCAGCAAGAGAGAAGGATAATTGATAGGAACAAAAGGTTTACTCAGTTTGTTGATTGGTTCAGTTACCAGTTTGAAATGTGCTTCCAGATGTGCTTCAGAATTGAGCTCCAGGCTTCGAGAACATTGCTCGAACGGATATACTTCGCTGATCTTATGTGAATGTTATTTCTCATTGAACATTAAAATCACGATCGTCTTGAAAACATGAGACCAACAGAACAGTCTATAACGATGACAGGACTCAGTGGCCAGGTAGTATGATAAGCACCAGCCAGAACACGATGCTACTGAAACGAGACTGATTCGACTTTCTCCTCGAAATATCACGATTCGAGTGATATTTCTGCCCATGAACCTTCAATCTTTAACCTCCTCGCACCGGCCACTCTATCCCCTCAGTACCTACCTGCACCTTATCCTCCTCCTCCTCCATCAACATCGAAGCAACCTCCTTTCCTTCCCTCCTCCGCTAACATAACCAAGCGTCCTCCTACCTTCCCGCCGAAGCTTAATTTGAAGACACCAGCAAGAACATATATATGGCAGGACACGTTTACAAGGCATTGTGGGTGCTGACGGGACTGTGGCTCATCACCGCCGGGGCCTGCTGCATCCCCTCCGTCGGGCGAACATTGCTCTCCTCCCTCGACTGGGTGACAGAGAGAGTTTCTTCGCCAGAGTCCAAACAAATTCAGCCTGTGTGTTCCTGCTCCCTCCTGACCGAGTCTTGTTCTGTGTACGTGCTGCACGACACCCCGGAGCCCTACTGTCCCCTCTACACACGTTACTGCTGCAACCTGGAGCTCCTTGTCGCCATCCTGCCTCCCGCCAACGCCACCGAGGAATGGATCATGAGCCCTTCAGCGACCCAGGCACGAAGCAGCGAGGCTTTGCGTGCTGTAGAGACCTGTCGGTGCACAATTTACCTGTTGCCGTGCCAAGTCAGGATCTACGAGAATGCCCCGGTGCCCAGCGGATGGTTCCACTGCCCGTACTTCCACCGATACTGCTGCGGTACCAGTGTGTTGAGGGACGTGATCCTTCCCTTCGTCGCCACCACACCGCCACCGCAGCAGCCAAGGAAAGGAACAAGGATTACGCAGGAGCGAGTCCAGAATGTCAGTCAGACACCTCAAGAAGAGCCACTGAAGGAATCTAACAGTACAAGTCCGGGGTGGTGGGCAGCCTGGCTCACGGGATGACAACCGTATGTACGTACGCACGTACTTACGCACGTGACGACCATGCAAGGCACAATCGTATTTACGGAGACCCTGTTTTGTTTACGACAACAAAACTTATTTGCACGCTACTTGTACTATTTTTCTCAAATTTTGTAAAGACTATGACTGATAAAGTAGGTTTGTGTAAATTACTTATAATTATTATATTTTTTAGTGTACGTAGATCTTTCATGCGAGAAAAACGTGAAAATTCACGTACGACAGTTCCATGTGATGACATTTTTAATCTTTCAATTTTACAATTAAGAAGTTAAGAAAACACTAGGAAGTAAATTCTAGCAAGATCTATTACATGTATATATGTACAACAATTATAGATTATACGCACGTATTAGTTTCTCAATAAGATTTTATCCTAACGCCTTTTGTTATTATTATCAACACTCGTATGGCCTTAAAAACACAGCTTGAGCACGCATGCCTCACCGCCCTAGCCTAAAAAAAAAAAACTCCTCAACCCTCCCCTCCATACACACACACACACACACACACACACACACACACCGGGATTGGCGGAAAGACGACCTGGCGGACATTGAAAATATCACTTAATATTTTGGAAGCAGCAATTAGCCTCAAGGTGAGTCACCAGCAAACACACGTGCGCCACACACACACACACACACACATACACACACACACACACACACACACACACACACACCACACACACATAGAAGACCATTATCAGATTTCTTGAATATAATTTAATTCGCTTGAAAGAACTGCATTTTTAGTCCTTCATTATTTATTGCCGTTGATAGATATAGGAAAGCTTGCCCTCCCCACTTACCTCTACTTACTTCACTGAAAATAGTTTGTATGTGCGTGTGTGTATGTGTGTGTGTGACTTTGTGTGTGAGAGGAAGTAGGAAAATCCCACTCAATCAGGTGTTGTTATCACGGAGCACGTAGATGCGTCACTTCACTTTGTACAAAACAATACATGATCTCATTCGCCACAAAGGCTCTTGTCACACACACACGCACACCTATACACTTACTCAACAACCCCAACAACCTACCTACACGCACACACAGACACACCTGACTGGAACTCTCTAGCAATCGAAGCCGCAGGAACAACGTCGCAGGTAAGAGACCAAGAAAAAAAACTCAAAAAAACTCTTACCATACCTGACTTGGCAACATTGACACTTTTTGAGTTGCCCGACAAGTATATCAAGAGTTAAAACTACGTAAGTGCACCTGTGTCTTGCGTGTATCCTGTGTGTGTGCTTGGCTCGTCGCTGTATAGCCTTGTGTATATCCGTGCAGTGATACAACGAGTAAGGTCCAGTGTATTAACAAGTTTGTATTGCTAATTAAGTTGCTGGATACTTATAGATACACGACAAGTATACTCTACGCTCAGTGTTTTACAACTTATTTTAGGCGTGGTAAGCGTGTTAAGGCGTAGTTTGCTTGTATGAATATGTATAAGTGGAGTTTAGTAAGTGATAAGTATCCAAGGTTGTCTGGGAGCAGAACGTAGCTTGTTGTTATGCTTGTGGCTTGTTCTGTTGTCATGTGGCGGTGTGATGCGTAGCTCCCTGCTGTCTGTTGTCTCCCTGTTGTTTTCCTGTTGTCTATCTTATTTCCTGTTTGTTATTAGGTGGCGAAGAACAAATTGAGTTACCATATACTCACTAATCACTCTTGTTCTGTTTGTTTTAAATTATTGTTAGATTAATATCGTATTTTTAAGGGATTATTATTTTTCCATAGGTTTCACACTCACTAATAACCTTTTTTTCTGTGTTTAAAATTATTGTTGTATTGATATCGTAGTTACTAGTGGGGTTTTTTTCATAGGTTTCAGTTTCGTAATTCTAATGTCTACGTTCTCTAAAATTTCAGGGAGGACTTGATTGTTTTCATCGGCAAGGTTCCTCGATACGATGCGAGCCGCGGTGATGGCGTGGGTGGTGGTGGTGGTGGTGCTGGTCCTGGCTGCCCCCCCAACCTCGGCCTCTAGTGAGTGAAAAAGCAACTCCTCCTTATTGCTTCCTCATAAATGCTACCAAAAAACTCTAGGGATAATTTTTAGGTTATCTAATGAGCTATACAGTCTTCCAGGGTTGATTGCTGGTTGGATTTTTGTTTGCATTCCTTTGGTGTTATGTCAGGTTTATTTGATTGATTCTTTTTTTTCAATAGAATGGAGAAGATTTTGTCCATGTCTTTTCCCTTTAGTCGTCGACTTAGGCCTATTATAAAAGGCTCCTCTCTCTCTCTCTCTCTCCTCCTCTCATTCTCTCACCTCTCGTCTCCTCCTCTGTTCTCCCTCTCTCACCTCTCTCTCTCTCTCTCTCTCTCTCTCTCTCTCCCTCTCTCGGGTCTCATCTCGCTCTCTCCTCTCTCTCCTCCTCTCTCTCTCTCTCCCTCTCCATCCTCTTCTCTCCTCTCTCTCTCCTCTCTCTCTCCTCTCTCTCTTCTCTCTCTCCTCTCTCTCTCCCTTCCCTCTCTCTCCTTCTCCTCTCATTCTCTCTCCATCTCACTCTCTCTCTCTCGCTCTCTCTCTCTCTCCCTCTCTCGCTCTCTCTCTCCTCCTCTCTCTTCTCCTCTCTCGCTCTCTCTCTCTCTCTCCTCTCTCTCTCTCTCCTCTCTCTCTCGCTCTCTCTCTCTCTCTCTCTCCTACTCTCCTCTTCTCTCCTCGTCTCTCTCTATCTCTCGTGTTAGTTCATATCTCTTTATCCTTTCGTACACTCTCCTCTCCTACAAATCATCCCTCCCAAGGCCAAGGGAATCTCTATTTCCTTGGCCTTGATCCCTCCAATCTCCTTTCCTCCCTCCCACCTTTCCCTCTCGTCCTTCACCTCTCGGTGCCCTGGTTCACAGGGACATACGCAATCAACTTCCCTCTCTGTCTCCTCCCCAACAGCGGGGTGCGCGAGGCCCTGCACGAAGGAGTATGTCCCGGTCTGTGGCAGTGACGGGAGGACCTACGCTAACCGATGCCTCTTCAAGATCGCGCAGTGTCGTAATTCTCGACTTTTTGTAGTGGGATTCGGCAAGTGCGAGAATGGAAAAAATAGCGGATAAAGTTGAAGAGGTATTCTAAACTGCCCTTTTGGAATGATGATAAATTGACATAAATTGGGAGGATAACTAAGAATGGACGCTAATAGGATTTTGAGATGGAAATGTTTACTTATGATTTAGTTTTTGGATATTTAGTGTTATTTCTGTACACCTGTATATGAGGAGGTATATAGTCCTTTATATATTGTTGCTTATCAAGTCGCTATCATATATATCAGTATAGCTTCACAGTGCGTCCTACACACTCAGAAATAAGGGGTATATTAAGGGTAGAATTGTTACATCACACCATCAGTACCCTTTTTATACCCTATGTCCAGGCTGGAGGGTAGATGCTGCTGATTATACCCTTTATCTACCCTTTTTAGACGAGAGGGATGAGAAAGGGTACATTTGGGGTTGGAAAAGGGTATATTTAGGGTTGCAAAAGGGTATATTTGTAAGGGTAGAAAAAGGGTAGCAGGATTTCATCACTACAAATACCCTTTTTCTACCCTTTTCCTACCCTTCTTTTCTAAGAGTGTATAGCAAACATAAAAGACGCTTCTTATAATGTTATTTTTTTCCTGTAAGTGTTGGTCGAATATTTGAATGACGCAAGGACAGACTTACGATCTGTTAGAATCCTTAAAACATTTATATTGAAATTCAGATTAAAAGTGTGTATTTTAATAATATTTGTTCCTGTAATTGATATGTTAAAAAAATGTATCATTGTTCAACAGTAAACGAATTTTTGTTTTTTGCAATTTAATGTAGTAATAATGATAACAAATACGATGGTTTCTATGATTCCAGTATGATTGAACGCCACCATTGATATAAACGTCATTGTCTCTTATCACGTGCTGTTTCGCCTCAATAAACTGTAACACTGATGGAAAACTGTTGCGTCATTATCCTTATTGGCACAACATATCACCCCACCCTACACAGACATTATCACTACACTTCTCACATTATCTCTCGCACTTGGTCTAAAAAACGTGTTACAATTATATCATATTAAATAATAAAGCGTCAGTTCTTGACATACCACTCAATTCATTCCTACATACAAACACACACAAGCAAGAGTAACAACAATATCACAACAAAATCCTTAATAAAATGCTGCCACAAAGACATAACGAAACACGCATAACAAACATCTAAAGACGCCAGGAACGGAACATTTAACACTAACCTTCATTATTATTCTTCGGTGGTAATCACAGGTTCCTCCTCCTTCGGGTTCATGACGAAGAGCTTCCACCCTTCCTGCGACTGGAGTCTCGTCAGGGCCGGATCTCCTTTCTTCACGAAAATATAATCGTTGAAATGCCCCACCAAAACAAACCCGAGATGCTTCATGTACTCCACTAACTCTGAACCTAACTTAGAGGCCATGATCTCTGTCACCACTACCCTGACGCTCACCTCGCCCCAGGGAATCGTCTTTATAATGTCCACTTCGCTTCCCTGCGTGTCTAAGGAAAGGAAGTCAATTGTGGTGACGTTGAGGGCGCGTAAGTAAGCGAGCAGCGGGAAGCAGGTCACTATCGAGTACGACTTTTCGCCAGATTTGAGGAAGGTGTCCAGTTTACGTGTGTTCATGGTGACGCCGAGCTGGTAGGACGACCCCTTCATGTACCACGGCGGTGACCTGTATCTCGGGGGCAGAGTGAGGGACACATGCACCGAGCTCTTGGTGAGGCCGCTGGGAGAGAGGCAGGTGTTGGAGGTCCAGGCTTTGCGGTGTTTGGTGAGCAGTGTTGAGTAGCTGGTGGAGTCAGGCTCGATCAGAAGTCCGGTCCAGCCCAGCTCCTGCTCCAGCCACAAGGAGTTGGATAGCATTTGTCCGTCCAACGCCCCCGCCTCCACGAAGAAACCGCCTCTCTCTCCTGGAAAAAAAAAAAAAAAAACTTGAGGTATTGGTAACGGCACTAACATGGAGTTGTATTTCATAGTTTCGTGATATATACATTCGTGAAAACTCCTTTGATGTAAGACGTGAGCGAAGAGTGAGACAACCAAGGTGTTACGCCTACATTAGTTCGAGTATTGCCGTTATCTGCTTCTTAGGAATGTTGCCGTCTGCCGAATGTTGCTGGATTTGCTGTCTCCTTTATGTTTACAACGCATTTTTTCCTAACAAGGTGTCCTTATCATTTCACGCTAAAAAGTCACCAACAACTGATCACCACAAGACATTTTGAGACCAAATAACTGTTAACCATTACAGCGCCGACTAAAGCAAAACAAAGCAGGAACAACATCACCTCGGCATTTTTCCGTTCAGTTATTTGACTCACTTACTTTTTATCATTCTATGTTAACGCTGGTATAGTATTAGACTCATGCCATTTGGTGTATTTGCTGTCTCCTTTATGATTATGCTATCTTATATACTTGTGCGCAATGATGCCTTGATGAACTATGATGTCTTGTGCGCAATAAATTAATCAAATAAAAATCAAACCTGAAAAGCCTTACCTGCAAAAGCCTTACCTGCAAAAGCCTTACCTCCAAAGCCTTACCTGCAAAAGCCTTACCTGCAAAAGCCTTACCTGCAAACAGCCTGGTGACGTAATGGTGCACGAAGGGCCAGGTGTCGCCCCTCGCGCTGGACAGGTAGAGGGAGGAGCCACTCAGGTTGTAGGGCAGCGTGGAGGGCGCGAGGAGCCTGTGGTGTCTTAGGTGAGCCACGACAAATGGGTCAGCCCCAGACAGACCATCCTCCAGCCCGTCCCCAACCTCCGCCTGCCTCTGTCCACCCCACGTCACCTGTCCATAGTAACCAAGTAACTGAGGGTAATTTTAGCCTCATAAGTCAGTGTTTTTATCAAGTAATACCTCGACAGGGAAGTTTTAGTATCAAATAATCTTATCCTTTATGTGACAAGATACAGTAAGTGATAATAAGTAAGTTAATATCATAATTCATATCATTATAAGTCAGTGTTTTTATCAAGTAATATCTCGGCAGGGAAGTTTTAGTATCAAATAACCTTATCCTTTATGTGAAAAGATATAATAAGTGATAATATGTAAGTTAATATCAAATAACCTTCCTCAATAAGAACAGATGCAATAAGGCTTTAGTGCACGAAATGTGGGTTATTAGAGCCATTTTAGGTGAGGTAATGTGGATCTAGAAGCAACACCATCCCCACCACTCGTGTTGCTGCTTTTGTCTTCACCACACCCATCACCATTACCAACACTCACCATCATCACCCCGTCAATTTCAATTACCAACACTCCAACACCTTCCCCCTCGGTTGTGCTTCGTTTTCCCCAAAATCTCACCCCCTCCCATACACCATTACCAAGTGTTGTGTTTGTCTTTTACACATCATCACCATTACCAACCTTACCATATCACCATTTCAACATAAATAATACACAATATCGTTTGCTGTGCCCCAAAATCCAAAACATACCTCTACAGAATCTCGCGCCAACTCATACAAAACGACTTAAACACGCTAACAGAATGGTCAAAAACATGGCAAATGAATTTCAACCTTGACAAATGCCATGTACTACATATCGGTAATAAAAACCCTCTAAAAAGCTACGTGATGAACGATTTCCAAACTAACAAGTGTTGATAAAAGAAAAAATTTAGGCCGTTATAATCCCCGAAAGATCTCAAACCGAATAACCAAATTATAGAGGTAGTAAAAACTGCAAATAAATTGGTTGGCTTTATTGGACGAACTTTCAGTTTCAAATCTGAAAAAGTTATACTCACTCTTTTAAACTCGCTTGTTCGCCCCCATCTAAAATACTGTGTGCAGTTCTGTCCCCTTATTATAAAAAGGACATAGAAAAAACTAGAAAAAAATACAGCGCAGAGAAACCCAAAAATGATACCTAGATTGCGAAATAAATCGTACAAAAATCGGCTCAAAGAACTTAACTTTTTTCCCACTAACAAAACAAAAGGATAAGAGGTGACTCATCGAAGATTTAAAATCTTCAACGGATTTACGAACGTAGCCCCAAAATCTTTTCACGCTAGACCGGTCAAGCTAAAACTAGAAACAACGGATTTAAAATAAGCAGGAAACGGTTTGTAACGAACGAAGAAAAAGTACTTCTTCACAAACCGTGTTGTAAACGTAGGGGAATGGGCTGCCGTCAACGTAGTAAACTCAAATACAATAGAATCATTTTTAAAAGTCGCCTCGTAAATATTTCATATCAAATCCCCGGTTGTCACTGTTTATCTCGGAATAAAAAATTTATCTCGCGGGCCTCTGAAATTTAAATCTCATTGCGTAAAATGATTGCGAGTCGCGTCTACACAACCCTCCCACACGTCTCAGACAGCCCCGGGGTAAACGGT
The DNA here is from genome assembly GCA_016584305.1 of Chionoecetes opilio. Classification (NCBI taxonomy): domain Eukaryota; kingdom Metazoa; phylum Arthropoda; class Malacostraca; order Decapoda; family Majidae; genus Chionoecetes; species Chionoecetes opilio. The sequence goes on along the minus strand of JACEEZ010023452.1, from coordinate 169,219 downwards.
CACTACTACAACTTTTGACCTTTTGGAGGGCTGGGGTTTTCAGTAAGGGCCCTGTCAGTTAGTGACCACCATCGGGATTTATATACCAGGGTCACTGCTGCAGGGGGCATTTTGAAGTGCACGGGGGTCCTACTTGGAAAGTGCACTACCGCAGTGGATTGAAACGGAGCTGGGGCCTGATTGATTTGCTGCCTTCCCCCAAGAAAGCGCCAGGCAAGGCTGCCGCACCACCCCCTGAACTTCCACACTGAGCCCTACACCAACACTACATTAGACCTCATAACACACACAGATAGCCCCGAGTTAACGGTTACCACTACTACTTCGACCTGTGACGGGCTGTGGTTCATTAGGGTCCTGACAGTTAGTGACCACCATCGGGATTTAAGGGAAACCAGGGGTCACTGCTGCAGGAGGCATTGAAGTGTACGGCGGTCCTACATGGAAAGTACACAATCCGCAGTGGATTGAACGGAGCTGGGGCCTGATTGACCTCTGCCTCCCAAGAAAGCGCCAGGGCAAGGCTGCCGCACCACCCTTTAACCTCCACACTGTGTTTCCACACCATTACAAACACACATAACATGACCTATCTATCAAGCACTAAACCTACCCCCAAAACTAGTAGTAGTTAGCCATAGATTACAGCTTTCAACTTTCCTCACAAATTCCATGCAGTTTTTTTATTGCATGGTATCACTTCTTTTCCCCGGCCACTTCGCTGGAGGGATGGGTGGGTGAGGAGGAGGGCCTTCTACTTCCTATCCTTTCTCTCTTATTATCTAGTTAGTGTAGTATAGTTAAAGCAAACAGTCTTGTAAGGACCTATCGGTCTGTTGCTGTTTGTGTTTCCTTTGTATTTGTATAACACTCACCATCATCATCATGACCAACACTCATCAACATCACCATTACCAACACTCACCATCATCACCATTACCAACACTCACCATCATCACCATTACCAACACTCACCATCATCATCATGACCAACACTCATCAACATCACCATTACCAACACTCACCATCATCACCATTACCAACACTCACCATCATCACCATTACCAACACTCACCATCATCACCATTACCAACACTCACCATCATCACCATTACCAACACTCACCATCATCACCATGACCAACACTCACCATCATCACCATTACCAACACTCACCATCATCACCATTACCAACACTCACTATCATCACCATTACCAACACTCACCATCATCACCATGACCAACACTCATTAACATCACCATTACCAACACTCATCATCATCACCATTACCAACACTCACCATCATCACCATTACCAACACTCACCATCATCACCATTACCAACACTCACCATCATCACCATTACTAACACTCACCATCATCACCATTACCAACACTCACCAACATCACCATTACCAACACTCACCATTACCAACACTCACCATCATCACCATTACCAACACTCACTATCATCACCATTACCAACACTCACCATCATCACCATTACCAACACTCACCATTACCAACACTCACCATCATCACCAACACTCACTATCATCACCATTACCAACACTCACCATCATCACCATCAGGAAAGTAGTGGTGACAGGAAGCAGTGCAAACCATAGTCCTCTTCTTAAATTTTTATGTTTCAATAGAATTACTGTTGTCATAATGTTGTTGCTTTTTCCTTAATATCTCCTTACTAACTCTTTATTTTAATCATCAGTCTTTCATTTTCATTTGATCTCACTACTCGAAAATGACGTCTCATTCACAATTCGGAAAAGTAAGAAAACTTCCTGGAGACTTGTACACCATATACAGTATTTATTCGTGTATTTCCGTAAATATTTCCTCGCTCTGTCTTCCCTCCGTCAACAAGCAGCACTGATGGCGTCACTGAAGAGTCTTGAGAAGTGAGTGCAGAGGAGGAAATTCAGAAATATTTGTTTTTGTTGCAGTTTTCCTTGTTGAATAGACGACGAGGAAGTCTCTCTCTCTCTCTCTCTCTCTCTCTCTCTCTCTCTCTCTCTCATTATAACTTCAAGCGTGACTCCTCCCTCCCTCCCTCCATTCTTCCCTCCCTCATTCCGTTCCTCCCCCTTCCCGCTCTTAATACTCCTCCCTTCCTTCATCCCATGTTTGTTCCTCTATGCCTATCAAATCGTTCGTAACAAGAGGTAATTTTTGTACTCTCTCTCTCTCTCTCTTACAATTAATGATGATTGGCAGCGAGCGAAGCGAGCTGCCACTTACCATAAGACTCATTCGCGTAAGGGGAGTGGAACCATTCGTGAGCCAAAAAGTTAATAACTACTCCTAAATATTGTCGGATTGAGCTGAAATTTGACATGCAAGTAGTGCTGTCAAAATCAATGGGGGTCTGTGCAACACACTTTTTATTTTTGGACCAATCTGTCTCATGATTTGATCAAATGCAATTGAATACCTGAACACTGATGTCATGTTCTTTGCTACCTTTTGAAAGTGACCCCTCTTTTTCTTTCCCCCTCTATTTTAAAAGCACTTTGAGCTCGCTGCCATGTTCCAGCCGCAAGAACTGAGCCAAAAGCAAAGGGGCCAGAGGCTGGACGCCTATACTTGATATTGATAATGGTAATGATGATAATAATAGTGATAATAGCAATAATAATAATAATAATAATAATAATAATAATGATAATAATGATAACTAACATAATACTCCCCACATTCGGTATATAACCCTATCACCACATGCAAACATTCACAAGGAGCAAACGAACGTAAAACCATCAAAACAACAACAGAACAACAGCAAACAAACATACAAACAACTCTACTCAACACGAAAAATAATGACACTTTCATAACATTTTTTCATACATTTCTACTTCTACTTCACTACAAAAATAAGATGTACGGGTAATTCATCACCCGACGAAGGCAGAAGGATAGCCAGGAGCCACGTAACCGGTGATCCAGTCTAAATAGGAGGAGACGCGAGTATAAACTCCAAGCTCACCACAGCTTATGCCAAAGCTCACCACGCCCTCCACAGTATGCTCACACAGACCCCCGTTTCTCTCCTTCTGGTCGACGAGAGGCCCTCCGCTGTCGCCCTGAAGAAAAGTCACATGTTAGAAGATGAGGAGGGCGAGGAGGGCAATGAATTTCAAAGAGGGTAAGAAATTAAAACTATCCTATAGGACTTCCAAGGTATATGTCTGAAGGGGAGCCAAATTATACATCCTGAAGGTGTCATAAGAACATAAGAAAATAAGGAAGCTACAAGAGGCCATGAGACCTACACGAGGTAGTTCCTGTTACTTAACACTACCTACATCCACCTTTCAGCCCCGTCCATGAATTTATCTAGCGTCCTTTTAAAGCTCTCTAATGACTCCGCACTAACTACCTGTCTACTGAATCCATTCCAATTATTTACCACCCTATTCGTGAACCAGTTTTCCCTATTTTTTTTTTAAATCTACGCTTTTCCAGCTTGAATCCGCTACTTCTTGTTCTACCCTGGTTGCACATCTTGGCCTAAACCTGCAAATGTAATCCAATTTTCATGCTATAGATTCGATATCTCTCCCCCTCTCAGCTCTTACCCTGCAGGAGTCCCGACCAGACGCCCCCGCACACATCTGGTCAGAGAGGATGCCCCTTGGAATGCTGGAACCTTGGGTGTCAGGAATCCGAAACTGACATTTCAGCTGACTCACGACAGGCACCGTGACCTTCTGCAGGATGTCCGTCAGCTCTTGGAGGGCTGCACAACGAGAGGAAAAGAAGGTTGTTATTACACTAGGAAGGTTGGGATACAGGAAGGATAGGTTGTTATAAAAAGGAAATAGGAAGAAACTGGTTCACAAATAGGGTGGTAAATGATTGGAATGGACTCAGTCGTCAGGTGGTCAAGCGGAGTCTATTGGGGTCTTTAAAAGGAGTCTGGATAAATTCATGGATGGGGAAGAGAGGTGGATGTAGGTATAGTTAAGTAACAGGAACTACCTCGTGTAGGTCTCGTGGCCTCTTGTAGCTTCCTTATTTTCTTATGTTCTTATGTACAATCAAAGACTACGCTATACTGGACTTGCTACTCATTTTGGGCTATTTCCAGTGGAGGCCAGTTTTGCGATTCCTGCCATTTTCGAACATCACTCCCTTTTCCCTTCCTATGGTTTATCAGTATATATGATATACCGTTATCTTCGTAAATGTTTGTTCTATAATATTATCAAATAAAAAACAGTAAAATACACTAAAGAAATGCCATTATGAGAGAGTGAAGAAATATCCATGAACTAAATATTCACTTGAACTCATCGCCATTTAATATTTTGCAGGAAAACATTTTAGATGAAACATATCAATAGAAGCGGATTTGCATTAGCTTTCCATTGATATATTTCGTTTTCTGATAAATGAATCAGAACCATGCATAAATTAGCGTTAACTAAAAACATAACATCATCTATCGGGATAATTACCCGATTGATGATGTTATTTATTTAGTTAACGCTAATTTATGCATAGTTATAATTAATTTATCAGAAAACAAAAATATAGCAATGGAAAGCTAATAAAATTCCGCTTCTATTGATATGTTGCATGTAAAAAGTCTTCACGCAAAATATTTAATGGCGATGAGTTTAAGTGAATATAAGTTCATGCATATTTCTTCAGTCTCATAATGAAATTTCTTTAGTTATTTTACAGTTTTTTATTTGATAATATTATAGAACACACATTTACGAAGATAACAGTGTATCATTTATACTGATAAGCCATAGTCTACTGTATTCATGGAACACTTTTTTACTTGCCGATCCGATTGATGATGTTATTTATTTAGTTAACGCTAATGTATGCATGGTTCTAATTCATTTATCAGAAAACGAAATATATCAATGGAAAGTTAATGAAAATCCGCTTCTATTTATATGTTTCATCTAAAATGTTTTTTCGCAAAATATTAAATGGCGAAGAGTTTAAGTATATATTGAGGTCATGCATATTTCTTTACTCTCTCATAATGGCATTTCTTTAGTGTATTTTACCGTTTTTTATTTGATAATATTATAAAACAAACATTTACGAAGATAACGGTATATCATATATACTGATAAGCCTTAGGAAGGGAAATAGGGGTGATGTTCTAAAATGGCAGGAATCGCAAAACTGGCCTCCACTGGTCATTTGCGGGTTGGCGCGGGGCACGAGTAGTAAGTCCAGTATAGAGTAGTCTTTGGTACAATCTACAAAATTAATACAAACCACAATCTTGTATAGAGGGAAACATGAATGTGTTACTGTTGCCCCTTAGTAGTTTCTCTAATAATGTTTTGGATTTTTTTATACACTTAAAGACAATCTTACCGAAATTGGTCCATCCCCAACCAGCGACCATGAGCTCCTCCCCCACCAAGTCCAGCGAGGGGTCGGTGGGAAGGCAGGCCGGCAGGACACGCTCGGTAAAGCTAACCTGCAAAAAGGTATTAATCTATGTTGAAGGAATAACATAGTTTTGAGAAGCCAGACATGAGCATACTTTTAGACGGAGAGAGAGAGAGAGAGAGAGGAGAGAGAGAGAGAGAGAGAGAGAGAGAGAGAGAGAGAGAGAGAGAGAGAGAGAGAGCGAGCGAGAGCGAGAAAAGAGAGAGAGAGAGAGAGAGATTCTTCTAGTAGGCTACATCTGACATTATTGAGGTTGAGGCAAAGGTTAAGGTGAACTACAGAAACAATGTTGACTATGATAATCTTTATTATAATAATATAAGCGAAAGTGTGTGTGTCTGTCTGTGTGTGTGTGTGTGTGTGTGCTATAGGTTCCGCCACCCGTGGCGCAATCCCATCATATGGCACAGTTTTTGAACCAGGTTGACCAAGGGAAGGTTTTAAAGCCATTTTGGGGATGATCCGATCACTTTTTTTTTTCTTTTTTTTTGCAGCCTATTAGCGAGAATTGTGAGAGAAAAAAGTGGGTTCCGAGAATTGAGGAAACCTTGTTGTAGGGTGATGGGTAATGGGTGAGTGAATGGGTGGGGTGATGGGTAATGGGTGAGTGAATGGGTGGGGGGTGATGGGTAATGGGTGAGTGAATGGGTGTGTGGTGATTGGTAATGGGTGAGTGAATGGGTGGGGGGTGATGGGTAATGGGTGAGTGAATGGGTTGGGGGTGATGTGAATGGGTTGGCGTTAATACATACATTTCTACATCCATGATTTCAGGAAAGTTAGAAGGGGCTAGAACAGAGTCTGTTTGGTGGGCCGAAGGCCCACCAATAGCTCTCCGCAGGAGCTAGCCAAAAAGTCCGCCCGGAGGGCGGCATTGCGGCTAGTGATAACTAAATACAACCAAAATTTCCTCGTCAAAGAGTTGATTGAAGAAGACAAAATTATAAGAACATAAGAATATAAGAAAATAAGGAAGCTACAAGAGGCCGTGAGACCTACACGAGGTAGTTCCTGTTACTTAACACTACCTACATCCACCTTTCATCCCCATCCATGAATTTATCTAGCCTCCTTTTAAAGCTCTCTAATGACTCCGTACTAACTACCTGTCTACTGAGTCCATTCCAATCATTTACCACCCTATTTGTGAACCAGTTTTTCCCTATTTCTTTTTTAAATCTACGCTTTTCCAGAGAGAAAGAGAAAAGATAAATTGTAAGAGAAACTATGATTAATCTTACCGGTGTGCTGAGTCTAAGCAGAGCGATGTCATTGTACTTAAAGAAGCCATAATCCGGGTGCAAAATGACTTCTGCCACTCGCACTGTCTGCTCGATGGGCGCCTGGGTGTGGGTGGAGGCGGGCAGCTGGTGGGCGTGAAGGAGGGACCCGGGAATAGGACCCTTCATCACCGGCACTATGTCCTTGGATCGATTATGCTTTCTGTCGTGTTGTCCCAGCGTCACCCAGTACTCGGAGTTACTTCAAGGACAGAGAGAGAACATAAGAACATAAGAACATTAGAAAATAAGGAAGCTACAAAAGGCCGTGAGACCTACACGAGGTAGTTCCTGTTACTTAACACTACCTACATCCACCTTTCATCCCCATCCATGAATTTATCTAGCCTCCTTTTAAAGCTCTCTAATGACTCCGTACTAACTACCTGTCTACTGAGTCCATTCCAATCATTTACCACCACTGACAGACTTGGCGTGAGGGAAATGTAGGGAATATGGATGAAGAGAAGTAAAGATGGAGGAGGAAATTATGCAAGAGAGATCTATAATTAACTCACAACATGATTAAGGAATGGATAGAAAGGAAACCAGGCTCGAAATGTGCACAGAAAGCTTAACACACACACACACGCACGTTGAAAGAAAGAATGGATAAATGTAGATACGGAGACAGGGCCATACGAGTGTAGCTCAGGCCCTGTAAAACACAACTAGGTAAAATGCAACTAGATAAAGACACACACACGGAGATACATACATGCTAACACAGATACACACACAGGGAGATACATACATGCTAACACAGATACACACACAGGGAGATACATACATGCTAACACAGATACACACACAGGGAGATACATACATGCTAACACAGATACACACACAGGGAGATACATACATGCTAACACAGATACACACACAGGGAGATACATACATGCTAACACAGATACACACGCACGGAGATACCTACATGTTAAGACAGTGGGCCGCGGTGAGGACAAAGTGAGGCGACAACAGCGTTCCCCCACACCCCCAATTGATGTCTCCTCAATAGTCAGGTCACCGAGGATGGCCTGGCAAGCGAATAACATGGAAGGCTAATAACAACAATGAAAATAACAAAGATAGCCAAGCGAATAACATGGAAGGGTAATAACAACAATGAAAATAACAAAGATAGCCAAGCGAATAACATGGAAGGCTAATAACAACAACGAAAATAACAAAGATAGCCAAGCGAATAACATGGAAGGCTAATAACAACAATGAAAATAACAGTGAAAATAATAATAATAATAATAATGATAATAATAATAATAATAATAATAATAATAATAATAATGGTGATGATAATAATTATTACTCACCTCCATACTCTTGATTAACTTAAAATTCGTACAGATAATGAAAAATATATAGATGCTTTGAATGAAAATGTCGAAGTATGAAAACTATTGTATTGCGTAAAAGTACTGAATAATGATAGTGTGTGAAAACCTAAGGACGCATGAGGATAATGTTGAAAGTATGTATACCCTACCACACACACACACACACACACACACACAGTAGGTAGGGTACTCCATAGTGTAAGGGTAGCACGCTCGGCTCACAACCGAGAAGTCCCGGGTTCGATCCCCGGGCGGAGCGAAGACAGACGGGCGGTCTTCTTAAAACCCGAGCCCCTGTCCACCCAGCAGTGAATGGGTACCGGGTGTTAGCCGGGGGTTTGTGACCCGCCTCCCGGGGTGGTGGCTTCGGCCAACACTAAAAGGTGAATGAGAAAAATAAATGTTGATATGGAGACGGGGCCACACGAGCGTTGCTCTGGCCCTGTAAAATACAACTAGATGAATACACACACACAAACAAATACCCACACTCGCACACACACAAGCTACCTATAATAGAGCATTCACCAAGGAAATTATAGTCTATTTTTTTTTACGAGGCAAAAAATCATGAGCCCTTGCTGCTTACTGACTGATATTTGATACCAGAAGAAGGGAATACTACGCTTCTTCTAAATTTATGCTGCATTTTATTAGAGTTAACCATATTATCAGGTAAACATAGGCATAATTTTAAGCTGAGACCTTAAGATAGAATAGATTTTTTGCCATGTTAAAATAAAAGACTATAGAACAGCCAAAGAGTATAGAGTAGTCTTTGGAACAGCCTTTGAATGTGAGTGTACGACAATTCATGGTGACGTACGATATAGGGAAACTCCCCCGGGTTGGCGTCCTCTCCCCCGAAGATCAGGTTTGTCTCTTCCACGCAATGCCCATCAGGACCCCGCCAGTACTGCGCCCACGCGTCACACACTGCAGAGGTGATAAGACAGGCAGTAAGTAAGCTGGAAAAGCGTAGATTTAAAAAGGGAATAGGGAGAAACTGGTTCACAAATAGTCAAATAGGGTGGTGAATGATTGGAATGGACTCAGTAGACAGATAGTTAGTGCCGTGGCCGGACAGTTTGCCTACGGACAGTTTGCCTATGGATAATTTGCCTACCGGACAGTTTGCCTACGGACATTTTGCCTACCGGACAATTTGCCTACGGACACTTTGCCTACGGACAATTTGCGTACGGACAATTTGCCTACAGACACTTTGCCTACGGACACTTTGCCTACGGATACTTTGTCTCAGTGTTTCCACAGGAAAATTTTTCTTTACCTTGGACAGTTATAGTGATAACCCTACCGTAGATAACAGTATAGTCGCCAGCTGCAATAATGTTGCCAGGCGCCAAATATTACGAATTATAGCATCACTACTGATCAGCTGGCTTGGAGTAATTGTAATTTAATTTAATTGTAATTAATTACACATTTTTGGGGTAATTGTAATTGTAATTGTATATTTTGATTGACAAGTAATTGTAATTGTAATTGAGCTTTGAAAATCATAAAGTAATTGTATTTGTAATTGTAATTGACTGTTTAGATTTAGAAGCACAACAATTACAATTACATCATACAAAATTACGAATATTACGTTGATATAATGAAATGAGAGAGAGAGAGAGAGAGAGAGAGAGAGAGAGAGAGAGAGAGAGAGAGAGAGAGAGAGAGAGAGAGAGAGAGAGAGAGAGAGAGAGAGAGAGAGAGAGAGAGAGAGAGAGAGAGAGAGAGAGAGAGAGAGAGAGAGAGAAGAAGAGAGAGAGAAGAGAGAGAGAGAGAGAGAGAGAGAGAGAGAGAGAGAGAGAGAGAGAGAGAGAGAGAGAGAGAGAGAGAGAGAGAGAGAGAGGCTTAAATTACCTATGGGTTGTTTTGTTAGTCAGGGAAATAAGTCCATGTCTGTGTCCAGTATGGTAGATGTCCTGGGTGAATATTGATTGCATTGATTTTGTGGGTAGAAATTCTTTACAGCAAATGTTGTTTCTTTGCATGAATGCACGAATGTGCAATACGTTTTCTAAGACTTTCACTTGCATTCTGTTCCTTATCTTATTTTTTATCAAGTTCAATTGAGAAAATAATCTCCCTGTTAATCTGCCTTAGTAGGAGGGAAGGGTGAAGAGAGGGGGTAGTCAGGGAACTCATGTCCTGAGAGAGGTTACTGTCAATCAGCACCCCTACGCTAACCCTTACACACTGCCCTCCCACTCTGGCTATTCTTTGAAGAGTTTTGACGTCTGATAAATGACTTATTTGTGCCAACAAGTAATATAAAGGTTGATAAAAGCCTGCGTCCTTTAAGAAAATAACAAAAACCGCCAACATAAACGCCAAGCAAAATAGAAACCAGCCAAAAAATCCACTCAACCGCCAAAGCGAAAAATTCCCCGCCGGAAAGCATGACATATCGCCCAATTTGGCGTGAAACCCGCCCACCTGGCAACTCTGACTGTTACTGAGGTGTCTGCTTGTGATGGAATGTGAGGGAGAGTGGAGTCTCTCTCTCTCTCTCTCTCTCTCTCTCTCTCTCTCTCTCTGTTACTATCTCAGCCCTCCCCTCCATCCATCTTCTCGCCTCTCCCCTTCCTTTTCTTCTTCTTCATCTTCCTCCTTTAAACATGACTCTTACGTCCTTCAACTCCATTTTAATCTCTCTATTCCCTCCTATTTCTTTTTTTTCTCTCTCTATTTCTGTCACTGAACGAAGTATATGGTCAGGAGAGAGAGAGAGCCTTAACTTAACCCTAGTCGCCTAATGACCTTGGGGCAAGCCCTGGCCGCTGTGGTGACCCGACTGCATTTCCTCATTTCATCAGACATTAATTAAGGAGTTCCTGTGTTCCGGCAGTCACACACCGCTGTAACTTGGTTGATAACGATTTATCAAGAATACCCTCACTTGTTTATGAAGCAATTGTTCGCTACCGTAGATAACACTAAAGTCGCCAGGACAACGGTTTTTCTTTATTTACAGACGTCTGGTGGCGTTAATACTTACATTTCTACATTCATGATTTCAGGAAAGTTAGAAGGAGCTATCTGGAGAGTCTGTGTCATTTTGTGTCTTCATCTGTATCATATTATGGCTATAAATGAACAAATTACAAAACTATAACCGAGTGGCGACGTTGATAACGGGCTACACTAAGGTCGCCATCTAGTGTTGATGTTTATAGTGTCCTCCGGCTGTCGTCGTCGCTCGAAGAAAAAAAACGAGTAGTGAAATTTGAAACCGTATATACTTGCTGATACAAAGCATAAAACAACGCTGAAACAGGGTAGATTATACAGTCATGATATAAACTACTGTGTATCATCTTCAATGGCACATACACATCAGTAGTGATGCTATAATTCGTAATATTTGGCGCCTGCCGACAATATTGCAGCTGGCGACTATACTGTTATCTACGGTAGGGTTATCACTATAACTGTCCAAGGTAAAGAAAATATTTCCTGTGGAAACACTGAAGCAAAGTATCCGTAGGCAAAGTGTCCGTAGGCAAAGTGTCCGTAGGCAAATTGTCCGTAGGCAAATTGTCCGTAGGCAAAGTGTCCGTATGCAAAGTGTTCGTAGGCAAAGTGTCCGGTAGGCAAACTGTCCGTAGGCAAACTGTCCGGTAGGCAAATTGTCCGTAGGCAAATTGTCCGTAGGCAAACTGTCCGTAGGCAAACTGTCCGGGTACCGTTAGTGCGGAGTCATTAGAGAGCTTTAAAAGGAGTCTGGATAAATTCATGGATGGGGATGAAAGGTGGATGTAGGTAGTGTTAAGTAACAGGAACTACATCGTGTAGGTCTCACGGCCTCTTGTAGCTTCCTTATTTTCTTATGTTCTTATGTAGTCCAGTCAAATTAGGAAAATTAAAGCATAAAAATTACAAGAAGCTGAAAACTGGTCTGTAACTTTATTAGACCTCTATAAATAGCATATTAAAAGTCCCTATTAATCCATAATGAGCTTCGTTCGACATCTTGGAAAATTAATATATAGAGGAAAAGGGGCAGAGGCACGTGTTGGGACTTAGTAATAATTAATCTCAATAATTTATCGTTATGCAGGACCTTACATATCGAGACAGAATACTAGGAATTTTATATGGTTTAAGTGGTTTAGGTATATGTTCATACTTCATGCGTTGAAAGGTTAACCTATATAGACTTACTAGAACAGGAGAAGAGGAGACGACGAAGAGGAAGAAGGTAAAGAAAATAGGAAGAAGAACAACAACAACAAAAAGGAGAGGAAGAAGAAGAAGCAAATAAAAAGGCGATGAAAATGAAGAAAAATGCGAAGTCGACTCAAAAGAAAAGGAAAAGAAGAAAATATGACGAAAAAGAAAAAGAGGAAGTAGTAGTAGTAGTATAGTAGTAGTAGTAGTAGTAGTAGTAGTAGTAGTAGTAGTAGTAGTAGTAGTAGTAGTAGTAGTAGTAGTAGTAGTAGTATATAGCAGCAACACAATAACAATAATAGTAACACTTACGTTCTTTAGCAACAAGGTGAGGTTTCCTGCAACACACGATGATGTCCGAGGGATGCTTGGCACACAGATGCACCTCTCCGGCCCTCGCCACCACCCCGCCCTCCCTCAGGCACGCCCCCACCTCCTGACAGCGCCCCTTCACCTCCCCGCCCATGCTGCACCCCGCCCCTATCGCCCCATCCCCCTGCACGGCTGAGAGAGAGAGAGAGAGCGGAAGATAAAACAAAGAAATGCGATATCAAAATTAATAGATTCACTTAATTCACTGATCAACACCTTAATTAACAATGAATACGATATAACAAACATGCTTTTTTTCTCCCACTTTTTCCCTTATATCAAAACAACAAGATTGCTCCAAACTTTGGTTAATATGGAGGAGAGTTTCACGTTCGTTTTCAGAGACACCAACTACTTTTTCTTGGCCTACAATAGGTGCTTGTTCTAATGGTGCTAGTTTTATTTTGCGCAAACCAAAAAAAAAAAAAATGAAAAAAAAATGAAACCTAACCTAACCTTATGTTTTAATTAAACCTAACCTAACCTAACCCAACCTAACCTAACCTAACCTTACAGGTTTTAAAGAAGCCTAACCTAACCTTAACCACAAAATATAATTATTTTTTTTTTTTTTTTTTTGGTTTGCGCAAAATAAAACTAGCACCATTAGAACAAGCACCTATTGTAGGCCAAGAAAAAGTAGTTGGTGTCTCTGAAAACGAACGTGAAACTCTCCTCCATAATTACCCAAACTTTTAATGGTGAGCTTTTAATTTCCATACTTCATTTCGCACATATTCCTTTAATTAATCACTATATAACTTTTCAACACTATATAAGTTTTCAGGTGTTGTGAATATGTACCGAAAAAAACCCTAGCAAGACATCCCAGCCAACATAAACAAAGACTTATCAAATGTTACCAACTGTATGTTTTGGCACGGAATAAACTTTACTTGACCAAGAAAGTACGCACACGTATAAGTTATCATGTTATAGTTGTACTTACTTCTACCCTGCGTGGCGTGAAAACAGAGCAACAGGACAGACAACACCACGAACTTCATCCTCGTCACAGGTGGTGTTGTGTGGCAGTGGAAGGAAGGTTTTTCCAACACCAATCTTGCCTGTGGGGTGGGTACCTGCTGCTGCGTCAAACACACACACACACACACGCTCCCTTGTATCGTTGCCGCAGCTCTCACATTAACACACACTTTAGTTAGTTTCTATTTTTCCTTACTTTCCTCGCGTGTTAATTAGATTACTGCGTTTTATAATTCATCTTCTCTCTCTCTTACTCTTTAGGAAAACTGTAAATGTCACGATCTATCAACAACTTATCGTTACACATAAGTTGGCTAACCATCCCGGCTGACCCGTCATAAGTGACTATATTCTGTTAATTATTCTAGATCATCAATTTATAGTTTTTCAGGATATCGTAGCTGATTTAGACATCATGATAATACCATAAACCACTGCATAATATATAGAAGGATATTAACACACTTATATTAACAAGGAAGAGTGAACATCGTACGCTTGGCACCCTCTTACATGTGTGTGTGTGTGTGTGTGTGTGTGTGTGTTAACGTACGTTTCCTATCCAATACCGTTCATGTATTCCTTCTAAAGCACTAATTCCTTTAAATGAGAGAATATAACTGCACATGCAAAATAAAACATGTCTACTCATTACAGCAAAACTTTTGACAACAACAGTAGTAAACAGCTAACAGTGACAAACAGTAACTTCAGCCAGGAGCCTACAGAGAAGCAGAGGGAGGGGATTTCCCATAATGTTTCCTGTTTAGTGACGTCATTTCCCAGAAAACTATGATTTGAAGGATTTTGTGAACGTCAATACTAAGAGTGAAGTATTATGTGAAGGGAACTCTGTAGTGTAGTGGTTAGCACGCTCGGCTTACAACCGAGAAGTCCCGGGTTCGATCCCCGGGCGGAGCGAAAGATAGATGGGTGGTCTTTCTTAAATCCCTAGCCCCTGTCCACCCAGCAGTGAATGGGTACCGGGTGCCAGCCGGGGGTTTGTAACCCCCCCCCGGGGTGGTGGCTTCGGCCAACACTAAAATGCAGCAGCGGTAGATCACTATGGCTCTGAGGCATTATCCTCTAAACAAAACAAACAAGAAAGAAACAAGTATGGAAACAGAAAGATGTATCTAGGGTGGGGTGGGGTCACACCGAACGGGGGGGGGGATCACCGTACGAAGGCTACAACGCGAAAATTAATTCAAATTTCGCGCCACCATGCCACCACGGATGCAGCGCCACCCTCAGTGAACTACATGCGAGCAACAGGGTAGACTTCATGACTAAGAGGTAGGGTGGGATGGGGTCACACCGAACTGGGGGGATCACAGTAAAAAATGTATAAAAAACCTTAAATGACCCTTATTATCTGAGTTAAGTATTCATGAGGGTACCATAGGTGGGCCATATTGTGAAGTTTGTTTTGGGCACAGTGTGCACTCTCTCAGGTAAAAAATGGATTTTTTATGAATATTTTTCCACTAATAGTACGGTGTCCCCCCACACCACCCTACTACATGAGAAAAGAGAGAGAGAGAGAGAGAGAGAGAGAGAGAGAGAGAGAGAGAGAGAGAGAGATCCATACATTCATGAAATTGGAACTTAATAGTAATGGTAATTTTGATGAAATAATAATTATTCTAATAATAATAACAATAATAATAATAATAATAAAAAAAATAATAACAATATTAATAATAATAAAAATGATAATGATAATGATGATGATAATGATAATAATAAAATTAACAATAATAATGGTAATAATATATATTTTTTAATATTATATACAAATCTACAGAGTTAGTTAAACATGGCAAGACGTTACCGCAGAGTTTATTCCACCCATCCCTGCTTCTCTGGACCGACTTTGCTCGCTCACCCTCGCGAGCGAGCTTCATGTTAAAACGAAGGCCGAGTTTAAAGTTAGATTCTTCCAACAGCTCTTCCTTTTGCTCTCTTGGCCCACGCCCCCCTAGGTAATAACCCACGTTCCCCTAAGGGGGCGCGCCCCCCAGCCGGCCAAAGGTTAAGAACCGCTTTTAGAGATATTCAGATGCGTAACTTGAATATCTTCGGTAAATTTGGTGTTTAACTTTAGAGAGAGAGAGAGAGAGAGAGAGAGAGAGAGAGAGAGAGAGAGAGAGAGAGAGAGAGTAATGGGAAAGGCTGGGAGGGGCGCATCACATCCTGTCAGAGCACAGGCAGTATTGCCACATCAACTAATCAGTAATATTATCAATAAATTAATCGTCATACACATTTTCCTTCAGTAGCTAACCACAAACTACAACAAGTCCAACAAAAAGCCTCCGTGTAGCCTACTATTATAGGCTAGGGAAACTTTTTGGTGAGCGAGCGAAACGAAGGTGAAGGAGTAAAGATAGAGAGTTTTTTTTAATCCTGTAGAGTAGAGGGTGTGGTCCAACAGAGAGCTTATCATATATTTTACCTTTTATAGCCATCTATGTTAGCTGAAGAGGATTTCTCCCACATGACTGGTGAACATAGGACATTGATGCATAACAATATCTATATAATCTTAGCCTATAATATCACCGTATTCTTTAGCATATCCATTTATTTGTATTTTTCTACTCAGCTGTCAGTTCTCGCTATAGATAGAGACTTACGCACTCCTGTCTTAACTCTACCTACCTTTCATAGAGGCGAGATGTAGACTGAAAGCAATAATATAGAACATGACAAGAGATAAGATTAAACGGCTAAAACACACACACACACACACACACACAAGCAGCTTCTGTACTACGTGGGAGGACGAAAAAAACTTCACACACCTATATATACATACATTCAGCGGTGCAGCGTGTACCATAGCATGTCTAGTAGCATATAAATAGATACCAGTCAAGTAAATCATGCATATACGACTCAAAACATAATAAATACGATGTTTTAGAAATTAGATTGTGCATATCGAGATCGTGCTTTTTGTTTCAGTGTTTACGGAGAGGTGTGGCGATTGGGAGCTTGACGCCAGATGGTGAGAATTTCCATCATTACACCTTCCCACAGCCTCCAACGCGGGGAATATGGATAACCAGGGATATATAAACCCACTGGGATGAATAGAGAATAAAGGGACATAAGAAATAAGCGGTGTAAGGGTGAAATAAGATGTGATTCAACTTTTACGTGGGTGGATGAGTGAGAGGATATTTTTAGTCTGGTGTGAGTGGTGGCTGCCAGACGTCCGTTTTGTCTTGTAGGAAGGAAAAGTAAGGGTAGTTAAGGTGTTTTAAGTATTGCGATGTGGTTTTGTAAGTGTTGTTGATGAGGGAATGTGCAGAAAACCGTTCGTGTCGTCTGTATTAGGTGGAGGCACAGGTTCGATCCCCTGCCTGACAGCCTCTCGTCCACCGCACCTGTTGGCTTGACCCTCGTCAGGTGTTTTAGTAGGGGGTGTTGTGGTGTTGTATGGGTGGTGGGGGGGTGATGCAGGGTGGGGGAGCGATTATCGGCGCTGGGTTGATGTGGGGGGATGAATTGACAATGAAACAAGAAATCAAAGGAAAATTTTGGTTTTTTGAGCCTCTAGCATCTTCATCTTTCAGTATCTGTTAATACAACGTGCCACGCCCATACCTATCATGCCTATACCTATTACTTAACAGCAGCCACCCCCCCAGTTAGGTCAGGCTACGTTACCAATGGCCATGTTTTGTATTAAACTGCAGATTTAGTGTATTGGGGCAAGCGAAAAATGTGGTGTCTATTAATGAGTTTATTCTTCCTTTTCATCTATTACAAGTGGAACTGTCGGCGAGAGTTCTCGGTTGGTGTTTCGGCGAGAATTCCAATCGGCGACAGTTCCACAAACCAATGTTTCTATCATGTCACCCCTGGCTCTGCTGTCCTCTGGTGGGTTACAGGGAGTTTCGTACCCAAGTTGTTTCGTACCCAGGTTTTGTTAGTTGTTTAGTACACTGATTTTGAGTTTTTTCGTACGTACCTGGTGTTGAATCGTAACTCTAGTAATCAAGTTCAACTGAGCTGAGTGTACGAAACAACTATGGTTTCATATAACTACGAAACAACATTTTGGTGTACGAATCTACTGGTGTACGAAACAACTGGTGTACGAACTAACTGCACCCCCTCTCGTATTTTTGTTAGTCAAATTCTGGCATTGACCTTGTGGCTCCTCTCTGACCCTCTCAAGTGCCTGAATATCTGTCAATAAGTATGGGGATAGGGGCTCCATAGTCTAGGATGGGTCAACCATTGAAAGGAAGAGGGGTACCAGGATGTCCTTACTGAGCACATTAAACAGGGACTGCGGCAGGGACTCAGTGGCTGTGGCTCGTCCCTGCCTTACCCCATGCCTTGTGATTTTCAAATGGGGTGTCTCAGCATAGATATGTAATTATGATTATATAGTTACTAGCTAAACCAAACCTGATGTATTACCTCCTAAGCGAAAGGGTACATGCCCACCTAGAACCCTTACCCCCAGGAGTTTCAAATAGCATCTCGGTATAGATACGTAATCATAAATATTATTTGTAATTGAACCTAACGCCACATCTTGCCTCCCAAGCCAGAGGTTACAAGCCCCAGGGATTGATGAATAGTAACACTTTGCAATGTTCCAGGTGCATATTTTCAAGGGTTGTGCCATTGTAGTCAGACAGGTAAACTGGACCTCTTCATCTTCTTCCTCTGATTTCCTTCTGGCTTGTGAGTCAGTTCCCCATACAGGAACTACCTCGTGTAGGTCTCACGGCCTCTTGTAGCTTCCTTATTTTCTTATGTTCTTCCGATTCTTGTAACTCTGCCTGACTCCACCTTGTCTCCCAGCAGCTGTGAGCCATGGAGGACATCTTCCACTGGTGTCGTGAGGGCAACACTGTGCAGGTGCGGCTCTGGCTGGACGACACGGAGCACGACCTCAACCAGGGGTGAGGCGGCGCAGGCCTTCATGTCATGCAGGAATTCAGTGAGGGGAGGGGAAAGGGCGCTAGCAATACTGACTAATAGTGTGGAAATGAATAATAACTAATAACTATATTTTCCTGTAGCTCTCAATTCCTACATGTATCAGAAAGGCCAGTCTAGTTGTTAAAGCTTGCTGTAGATGCTGGAAAGTTAAACATTACTATAGTTAACCCCTTCACTACTAGATTTTTCCTTTGCTATATAAAATCGTCTGTTGTTAGCCATAAAATTACAAAATACAACTAAATATACCAAATTAGTTAGTCGTCAAGGATACTAAAGGTCATATGTGTAAAATATTGCTTAAATTCACTCAAAATCTTCTAATGGTAGCCAAATTACAATGGAAATTACGTTCTGGGCCTCAAGGGATTAAGTTTCTGTCCCGTACCAACCACTAGCACTGGCAGTATTGTGTCCCGTACCAACCACTAGCACTGGCAGTATTGTGTCCCGTACCTACCACTAGCACTGGCAGTATTGTGTCCCGTACCAACCACTAGCACTGGCAGTATTGAAACAGTCTAAGCTAGAGGGCATCGGTGGACATTGGTCTATGGCAATTGACACTTAGTACCGGTTAACTATTCTGAAATCCATCATATGAACGTATGAAGAATTTCAGCCTTACCGTGTGTGTATATCTTTTTGGCAGAGCAAACATACTAAATAGGGAATAATTACTGAACACTATAGCGATGATCATGACATTAATATGGAACACAAACACAACAGGAAAAGTTTAAGCAAGCACTCCTCCCTTATTCTCAGCCCTTATTCTCTACCCTTCCTTTTCCTTTTGAGACTCCTTCCTTATTATCTACCTCCCCTTACTCTCTACCCTTACTCTCAGGGACGACCATGGGTTCTCGCTGCTGCACTGGGCCGCCAAGGAGGGCCACCTGGGCATCGTGGACATGCTGGTGACCCGAGGCGCCCGCATCAACCCCACCAACCTGGGCGACGACATTCCCCTGCACCTGGCTGTGGCCCACGGACACAGGGACGTCGTCACGCTGGTGAGCGCTGCAAACCTCAACACCGTGATTGCTGAAGTGGAGTTAGGCAGACAGTTTGTTCATATTATTCGAACATTCATTACACGAGAACTCGATAGTGATTGGTGATGACTCGATGAAGATTGGTGAATTTGCATCCTCATTCGCTGTACGAGCAATATTTGCTTGATGATATGAGACGGTGATACCTGCCTGGTTATTTCTCTATATTTATTTTACTACCTAACTTTTGAATCATTTGATGAAGCACTCTATCTATTATTGTTTATCTGAATGTCTGTCTATGCTAGAAAGGAATGCATGCATCACCTGTGACACGCCTAGTGATGTAGTGTAGGAGGAGGGCCAGGGGCACGGCAACAGCACAAACACACACACTCATGACCCAGTAGTGTCGGTCTTCAGAACGCATCGTCATACAATTCATGTATTCCTTGTCTCGATACACAAGGGTTTCGGTGGATTAGAAAGCTCCATGGGACGCATCTACTTGTATCATCGTGATCATAGTACTGCACTAGATTTGCCCTGTTTGTTTGGGATTGCACTCATTCTTTGTGCATCTAAGTGTGTCACTGATCCCCTGAACAAAAACTAGGACTGGTCCCTGTTAGTAGTGGACATTTGGCCAACAAACCTGCTATTGTATTTGGCCTCATTATTGCTGAATATAGTAGTATTGATAAATAGAACAGCTGCTACCTCACTAACTACCATTCCCTCCTCCACACCTGCCCCAGCTCCTGCGACACAAGGCAGACGTCAACTTCATCAATGAGCACGGCAACACGCCCCTGCACTACGCCTGCTTCTGGGGCTACGCACAGCTGGCCGAGGACCTGGTGCAGGCCGGGGCATCCGTCTCCATCACCAACAAGTATGGGGAGGTGCCGCTCGAGAAATGCCGTGGTACCATGGCTAAGAAGCTCCACAGTGAGTCGTGTTTATTCCCAAAACCTATCCTTAGCCTTACCTAACCTAAACATAGCCTAAACCAAATCTATACATAGCCTAAATCTAACCTAAATGTAACCTAACCTAGCAATTATGATATAGAAATAAGTGTTATATTAGTGGTTTCCGCAAGTGAATAACTACTGCACAATATACTGAGCTGAAAATAACAGAGAAAGTAAGCTGTAAGGCCTGTGGAGCCAGCCTACTCCTGCGGAATATTAACCGAAACTCCATCCTTTCTATTGCTTTTTTCATTTCTTCTTTTTCCTAATCTTTACAAGTCTCAAAGGTAAAAGTGTCACCAGAATACATTTTCTTTAAGTATTCAAGTAGGTTTTATGTTATTAAAATCCTTTCATACAATTGTAAGTAGTATGCTATTTTGGTTTAGATTTATTTTACTATTTGCTTTGAATTTATGTCAGGCATTGCATTACAGAGCTGCTTGCATTGTGTTGGTTTGGTCGTAATGTTACTGTATTATTATTAACATGCTTACTTCACTTTACTCTCGTGTGCAGCCATGGCCGTGGACAGCGGACAAAACCTGGAGAAAATTGCCTTCAAGGACCAGAGCTGGCTGGGGCTGAAGACTCGCAGCCGTGAGTGTGCCTTGCATTCTTCCAAGGAGCTATTAATAGAGTGTGCCTTGCATTCTTCTAAGGAACTATTGATACAGAACTGACTACTGTTGTATGGCCATTATCACTTTTTTTTACCATATGTTAATCATGTTTATGTAATAGGTGGTACAGGTTAAAGTTCCCAAACTCGGCAACCTCGGGACCAGCGCCAAGCCGAGTAATGGAATTTTCCGACTTTTAGAACGTAGATATATTAAGGGGAAAAAGGGCCATCCAACTTCTTCAAAAGGTCAATTTTCTCAGAAATAGTTAACACATTGTTCTTCCTTTTCTTTTCACTTCCACCAGTAGGTGTTCCTGGACGTTTGGGAGCCATAATACCAATAACAGACCTGTAGAAGTACACAAAATAACAGTGTACACAACTCTACGTGCCGGGTTTTGGGTGTTCTGCCGTGTTTTGGAAAATCCGGAACCATAGCCGAGTTTTGGGTGTTGCCGAGTCTTGGAATGCCGAGTTTGGGAACTTCAACCTGTAATGTATTTATGGTGTATAATATGTTGGTAAATGGTTGATCATAGAGTATAGTTCTCTATGGGTTGATGTAATATGATTATGTTTATGGAATAGGTGGTGTAGGACAAGGCAAAACAGAGCAGTGGTACTTGACTGTCTCTTACATTTTAACAGTCTTCCTCAAAGTCTATCCATTATTTTCCTATAGCGTTCAATCCACATATTTGTTTCATCGTGAGGCCTGTGTCAAGCTGTGATATTCCCATGTTAATGCACTCATATGCCATCAACATAACCATTGAAATGAAAAGCTCACTCCATGCTGGTTTGTCTTGAAGTTTGGATTCCTAGGAGTCTTAACCCCTTCACGCCCAGATCTTTCCTTTGCTATATAAAAATGAAATGTTGTCGAGCCATAAAATTACGAAAACTAACTTAATATACAAAATTAGTTAGTCGACAAGGAAACTAAACAAGTCATATGTATAAAATATTGCTTATATTCACTAAAAATTGTCTAATGGTAGCCAAATTACAATGGAAATTACGTCTGGGTCTCAAGGGGTTAAGCAAGTGATAGATGGGTGTGACTTTGGCTACACAGTAATAGTTTCCTGATCAGCATGCTTCCTGGTTTAGTTTAATTAAGCTAAATAAGACTAAATTGATTGTGTCGCCTTAGTTTGGTGTCATGTGTAACCCCTTCACGCCTAGATCTTTCCTTTGCTATATAAAATCGTCTATTGTTAGCCATAAAATTACGAAAAGTAACGTAATATACCAAATTAGCCAGTGGACAAGTATACTAAACAGGTCATATCTATAAAATATTGCTTATATACATTAAAATCGTCTAAAGGCCTACCTAAATTACAATGGAAATTACGTTCTGGGCCTCAAGGGGTTAATGAGTTACTTGTGTACCTCCTCCATATAGGTAAAGGAGAGGTAGGGAAAGTTCTCACGGCTAGTAACCAGGGTAGAACAAGAAGTAACGGATTCAAGCTGGAAAAGCGTAGATTTAAAAAAGAAATAGGGAAAAACTGGTTCACAAATAGGGTGGTAAATGATTGGAATGGACTCAGTAGACAGGTAGTGCGGGAAAAACTGGTTCACAAATAGGGTGGTAAATGATTGGAATGGACTCAGTAGACAGGTAGTGCGGGAAAAACTGGTTCACAAATAGGGTGGTAAATGATTGGAATGGACTCAGTAGACAGGTAGTTAGTGCGGGAAAAACTGGTTCACAAATAGGGTGGTAAATGATTGGAATGGACTCAGTAGACAGGTAGTGCGGGAAAAACTGGTTCACAAATAGGGTGGTAAATGATTGGAATGGACTCAGTAGACAGGTAGTTAGTGCGGGAAAAACTGGTTCACAAATAGGGTGGTAAATGATTGGAATGGACTCAGTAGACAGGTAGTTAGTGCGGGAAAAACTGGTTCACAAATAGGGTGGTAAATGATTGGAATGGACTCAGTAGACAGGTAGTTAGTGCGGAGTCATTAGTGAGCTTTAAAAGGAGGCTAGATGAATTCATGGATGGGGAAGAGAGGTGGATGTAGGTAGTGTTAAGTAACGGGAACTACCTCGTGTAGGTCTCACGGTCTCTTATAGCTTCCTTATTTTCTTATGTTCTTATATGTCTGCACTGCACCTCACATCCCCCACGTGTGCCTTCAGGAGATGCCACACTCTCGCGCCACAAGGGCATCAACATCAGTGAGCTGGCCCTGCACACCAAGATGGCCGTGAGTCCCTCTGGGGAGATGTGGCGCGGCAAGTGGCAAGGGAATGATATTGTGGCTAAGGTCCTCGGCCTCAGGGAATGCTCTAGCCGCATCTGTCGGGACTTTAATGAAGAGTTTCCCAGACTCAGGTGTGTGGATGTGTGCAAGTTTTCTGGGATTTATGTTTCTCATCTTTTAGGGAAAATTTTAGAGTTGCTACCTGATTACTATGTCCAATGCCACTTTTTTTTTACTCTCTCTCTCTCTCTCTCTCTCTCGCTCTCTCTCTCTCTCTCTCTCTCGCTCTCGCTCTCGCTCTCGCTCTCGCTCTCGCTCTTTCTCTCTCTCTCTCTCTCTCTCTCTCTCTCTCTCTCTCTCTCTCTCTCTCTCTCTCTCTCTCTCTCTCTCTCTCTCTCTCTCTCTCTCTCTCTCTCTCTCTCTCTCTCTCTCTCTCTCTCTCTCTCTCTCTCTCTCTCTTTTTCTGTCTTTCCCTCATACACAGTTCACACACACACACACACACACACACACACACACACACACACACACACACACACACACACCATAGGATATTTCAGGATGAAGAGGTCTTGTAATTATAGGATGTCCAGCTTTATCAAATACATATACCTCCTTTTATGGTAAGAATACTGTACTATATTCTCACCATACCTGAGTACTCTTAACCCCTTCAAACCCAGATCTTTCCTTTGCTATATAAAATCATCTCTTTTTAGCTATAAAATTACGAAAAGTGACTGAATATACCAAAATAGTTAGTGGACAAGGATACTAAACAGGTTATATCTATAAAATATTGCTTATAGTCACTAAAAATCATCTAATGGTACCCAGATTACAATGGAAATTACCTTCTGGGCCTCAAGAGGTTAACGTTACACCTTCTCCCCAGGATTTTCTCGCACCCCAATGTGCTGCCGGTGGTGGGGTGTTGCAACAGTCCCCCGAACCTGGTGGTGATCACGCAGTACCTCCCGCACGGCTCCCTCTTCAACATGCTGCACCAGGAGAGCAACATCGTCGTGGACACCGCCCAGGCACTCAAGTTTGCCCTGGACATTGCTCGGGGCATGGCCTTCATACACTCCCTGGAGAAGCTGGTGCCCAACCTCTACCTCTCCTCCAAGCATGTCATGGTGAGCCACTACACCTCTACTGGTTCATAAATAGGGTGGTAAATGATTGGAATGGACTCAGTCGTCAGGTGGTCAGTGCAGAGTCAATAGGGAGTTTTCAAAGGAGGCCAGATAAATTCATGGATGGGGATGAAAGGCAGATGCAGGTTGTGTTAAGTAACAGGAACTGCCACGTGTAGGTCTCACGGCCTCTTGTAGCTTCCTTATTTTCTTATGTCCTTATACTGATTTTGTGGTTTTGGAATGCAGATTTGTTTGTTATAGAGTCCATAGTTTTGTCATGTTTGGTGTAGGAAGTGTTGGGGTAATACTGAATGATGAAAATATTAGCAAAGAGGAACCAGAAGGAATAGGAGTTATTCATGGTCTTTGTGAAGAGTATGCTTTGTGGTTTGGATTGATTAAGCTAAATATGAATAAATGGATAGTGCTGCCTTAGTTTGGTGTCATGTTTAATGGGTTGCCTGTGTACTGTACCTCATCTTTAGGGCTGCACCTCACACCCCCTTGCTCTTCCCTTGTCCTCCCAGATTGACGATGACCTCACAGCGCGCATCAGCATGGCAGACGCTAAGTTCTCATTCCAAGAGCGAGGGAAGATATACTCCCCTCAGTGGTTCTCCCCGGAAGGTAAACTATGAAGAGTCTTAGAGATACATGATGGTAACTTACAATAAGAAAAAAAATCACATTTATCACAGGTGGCAGGAATCTATGTCCCTGCAGTAAGGAAGTGTTGACCCTTCAGACCCAGAACGTAATTGCCATTGTATCTTGGCTACCTAGAGATGATTTTTAGTGACTATAAGCAATATTGTATAGATAGGACAGGTTTAGTATCCTTGTCCATAACTAATTTGGTATATTCAGTTACTTTTCGTAATTTTATGGCTAACAACAGACATTTTTTTATAGCCAAGGAAAGATCTGGACACGAAGGGGTTAATGACAAGCAGAGCTGGGCACTAAATACATTGAATGTATTTAAATACTAAATACTAAATACATGGGAAAAATGTATTTAAATACTAAATACTAAATACATTTTACGAATGTATTTAAATACTAAATACTAAATACATCAATTGTATTTAAACACATTTGTAAACACATTTTAAATACACACAAATTTTAACGTGTCCGAAAAAAATGGATTTTCTTAGATTTTTTGGGTTTCCTTAGAAATTTCCTTCTCAGGCCTAAATTTCCTAAAAATAAGGAAATTTCCTTGAAAGTGGAAACCCTGGTTCACTGTAACATCAGGGTTGCCAGATAGTTGGGCGGGTTTATGGCCAAATTAACTGATAAAAAAAGTATTTACATTTTTATATTATGAGTATTTAAATACAATGTATTTAAATACTCATAAAAGTATTTAAATACTGTATTTAAATACATGACAACCAATGTATTTCTAAATACATTTCTAAATACACAAATGTATAAAATACGTATTTAAATACAAATGTATTTAAATACTGCCCAGCTCTGATGACAAAATTATAGACATTAATCGTAGAAAGGAGTCAATTAGAAGACATACTATCACTTCTGTAGCCTTGCCTGTGTTTCCTCCTCACACACTCACACTCCTCCTTCCCTTCCCTCCCGCACAGCCCTCCAGAAGACGCCCAAGGAGATCAATATGAAGGCCTCAGACATGTGGAGCTTTGCAGTAACTCTGTGGGAAATGGCTACAAGGGAAGTGCCGTTTGCTGACCTCACGCCCATGGAAGCCGGCATGAAGGTGAGGCACATGCAGGGTCTGTGAGGGGGTGGTGGGTCTGTGAGGGGGTGGGAGGGGTGGTGGGTCTGTGAGAGGGTGAGAGGGAGTGGTGGGGTGCCTTGGGGTCAACACCATTATAACACTGTATGTAAGACGAAGGATACCATTGCTTGACTATTTTATTACCTGTATCTTATATTCTATTGATGAGCGGACATGGGCTGTTATATAGTTTCTTTCACTATTACGGGAACTATCACGTGTAGGTCTCATGGCCTCTTGCAGCTTCCTTATTTTCTTATGTTCCTATGCTCTCATTACCAATTCTACTTGTTATTTTGCTATATGATATTTCCACTACTTTTTATCTAATATTATAACATCATTATCTATTACTATAAATTATGTATGCAATATTCAGATGTTTTGTATTGTGTGATATATTGATTTGTTTTACCTAGTAACTTCATGTGCTATTTTTTGTCACGGTGCTTGTAAACAATTTTCTGCTATCTCCCTCAGCGCCGAGCACCCTCAAATTATCTATGAAAGACATTGTACATCTAAAATTACCAGAAGAATATTCATTGACTAGCAGTAATCCTGAGATATGTTGACAGTGAAGTGAAGTTTAGTTTAGCCCAGTTGTTCATATGAGTTAGCAACTACTCACCAAGCTGCAGAGGCCGTGCTTGATAGATATTTTGTATATATTTTGCAGCTCTATAATTCACTCTATTATTACCTTCATCTGTCCTATTCACAATGATCATCTCGACAGTTCTCGGTTTTTTTTCTTTTTTTCTATCATTGCATCATCCTTTAGCACCAATATTCAGGCCCGTGTCTCACCCTCCGCCTCCTCCTTCCCCCGACAGATAGCGTGTGAGAGCCTGCGGGTGAGTGTGCCGCCCGGGATCTCGCCCCACATCTCCAAGCTGGTCAGGATCTGCATGAATGAGGATCCAGGCAAGAGGCCATCCTTTGATATGATCGTCCCAATCCTGGAAAAGATGTGCTCCTCCCAGTAACGGCAAAGTCCCGTCATCATGCCTCTGTTAATCCTCTATATAAGTGATGCTGAGTCATATGTGTGTGGCAAATTATCCATACAGGTGAAACATTCAAGTATGTGCATGTTTTGTCCACCTCATAATTCCGGGCTTATTCAGTTGTCTCCATCTACATGTATTTACAATAGAAACACCTTAGGTTACAAGTGGAGGTTACTTATATTTACTAAATTAAGTCCTGTGTTGATGTGCATCCAGTCCTGCACACGGATGGTAATGACTCGTGTACGACCGCTGCCGAGTCCTGCGCTGCACCTGTGTGAGCGCCTCATCTCTGTGTAGCAAAAGGCTGGGTGTGGCAAAGTGTATCCTTGCAGCAGGTTGTGGTTTGCATGGATACAAAAATACTCTGTGCACTTCATGTAGATTCTGTAGACTAGATGATTAGCTCTTTGCACACCCAGTTAAAGCTTTTGTATGCTCATTTTAGACGTCTTTGACTAGATAAAGAACTTTTGTGTGCATAGTATTTTGCACACTAGTGAAGCCTTGTTCACAAAGCTATATCCATTACATCAAGAGCTCCATGTACTGTATATTGGAGTATGCCAGATTCAGTGCTTTCCTTCTCTACGTATATATCATAGCAGCTTACAGTCACGTGAAACTACCAAGCATGTTTAAACTGAAGCTACAATGAGGTGTGCATGCAAAAGAGGACTCACAAAAGTATACAGAAACTTTCAGGGGCTGAAATACAGTATAGATGTTAGAGCTGCTTGTCTTACTGTGGTAGGAAGGTTTTATCTGCTATACTGAGGAGGCATCCATTGGCCAAGACGCAAGCAATCCATGTGATGATGATTACTGTTCATGAGGGCCAAGGGTGATTAAGGGAAGTGCTTCTCATAATACCACTTTTCTTTTCTCTCCCTGCTGTACACTTGCCACACACTTCCAGCCACTAGTTCATCACTCATAGTGCTGTCTACTTTATTTTTATTTTTTCTAATTCCCAAAGCTGGCAATATTTTTTCCTCCATTTTTAGAATCGGGATATCAGATTTCGCTTATTTGTTACCTGTTATTATAATTGTCACATAAATCTACTCTCTATATGTTTTTATTTATGTATTTTATCGTGTTTAAAGTTTTTGCATTGATATTGAGTGCAATAAATTTTGGTTACGCAATTGTGGACCAGAAAGAAATGTTGTCATGAACGGCTGGATCTATGGAGGAAACAAATGTACATACAACTTGATCAGACAAAATTTCTGAAACCTCTTGAAAGCAATACATAATTCCTCTTTGTTGATGTAGTTAGACTTTGCACAAGCTTATAAACTTAACATTCTTCAAAGTGCATTATCGTACAAGTCATTAGGTAGGTAATGTAGCTAGTTCAAGGCAGAGGAAACTACATATAGTACGTATATAAAAATATATATTTTCTCGTCAGTATCATTTGGTATTTGTAATAAGGTGCAGTCATGGTTTTAGTAGAAAGGAGACGTATAGGTTTGGTATTTTAAATTATGGCATACTTATATATTTTCTGGATATTTTAGGTCTGATCATGTAATTATAGATTTAATATTAGCAAATGATATCCTTAAACATAGTGTATAATCAGCCTAATAACTATGCTCTCTTTATGTAGGTCGTATTAGTCGTGAATTCATATATAATGGGTCTGTGTCCTCGGAAGACAGCAGACTAACCAATAGGTCCACGGGATGAGAGTAATGACCTTGTGTGTGTGCCAATAACCTATGCTATGCTATGCTATTGTGATGGTGCAGCATGTTCAGCCTGTAGCTATGTAGTGTGAGGTCTTGCTCTTGCCTCTGTCCCTTACGTACAGTTTAACACTTGCATGTATTATAACCAAATACTACTTTATTCTGTGCAGCATCCCACCCTCTAATAAAAGTCAGTGGCTATCTTTGAGGTGAATGATTTAAAAAAGTTCTTTAGGCAGGGAATAGTTCTGCCGGCTAAGCACTGCATCATCTGGAAGTAAGTGAAGTTGTTGTATAAAGTTGTGTGTGAACTTCTTTGCACATCATTCTCTGTCCCATTTAGTGTCCCTGTGTATAGCATGATCTCAGTGTGAGGTGCAGTCCCTATACAGTCATCGCCCAGTACCAGTAATGTTCAGGCTTTCTGCTTTCATGTATCTGCTGAATAGTTGCCAAAAGTGTTTATTAAAACCTCATTCTAGTGGATTTCTGCGTGTAGAGGCATGAGTTCTGATTTTGTATAATCACTGGTTCATAATAAGCTAAAACATATGAATCTGACATTGAAGAATTTAATTGTTCTGAAATTTGACGTTTCATCCAGCGTTTCCATCTCACTTCGAACACTAGAGTGAATTCTTGGATGATATTTTAATCCAGCCCCTTGCTGCTTTGTGTGTGTGTGTGTGCATGTGCATGTGTGCGTGCCTGCTTGCTTGCCTGAGTATCGGCATGTTGGATTGCATAATTGAGGAGACAATGAATGAAAGCTTCATGTATATCTTAATCACTAATAATGCCATCACCAGACAGGATATGGGATGAGGAATAGTAACCAAAGTTTTGCCCGGTCTCGAGAAACTCCCATCCTTCTTTACATTGTGATGCCTTCTGGGTGGAGTGAGTGGCTGGTGACGCCATGGAGCACGCCAGCACACGGTGGCTGTCGTCTTGGCAGTGCTGGGATGTTTTATTTGTAATTTTGTAGACTCATTGTATCATGTAGAATCCTTTGTTTGAGTTGTAATCTCTTAACATGACCAGTCTTAAATCTCGATCCTTTTTATGTCGAGATTCAATATGATATGAACTAATGATGAAGGAACTGTCATGTGTGTTCCATAGTGTTTTGGCAGAGCCCTGGGTGTGGTTGGCATGCTCCACAGGTGTTAGTGAGGCGGTCCCCTGGTAGGTTGTAGGGAGGGTGGCAGCGTAGCTTAGCCTCCTTGAGTTTGGTCTTGTCTTAGTCGCCTTATGTTACTTTAATGAAAAATGAGAACATCACACGTTATCTATGCAACTTGTAATATAATAGTACTTCTCTCAGATTTTATTTCAGTACTATAGTCCTATATAATGTACTCTTGTCTCCATAGGTGATGCAGGAACAGAGGGTTACTAACTACCCAATTGTCTATCTAGAGCTGTGGTGCAAAGCTAACTATTTACTGTGGTGTAGTGTCAAGTGTTGTCTTGACTCTTGCCTCTCTTCTGCTCATCTATGGACCAAATAATGCTTTAGGTTTAGTCGACTGCATTTAGAGCAACCTCCAGCATAGCTGACAGTCACATAACACATAGTATTGTAGTAGTATATGCTAAGTTGTAATGTGAAGTGTGCACCCTTAAACTAATGCTGTGTTTCATATGTATGTAATCTTTATCTATCCAACTGGATGCCTTATTGCATTTGCAATGATTTGCTTTCTTCCATTGCAAGTGATGAATAATGTGGTGCTATTTCTACATAATCTGTCAAGGGAAAGGAACCTACGTACCCCATAGGAGGCCGTGGCCACTGTTAAAGTAAGGAATCAATAAAGGGATGCTGGGAAGCAAGCCCTGCAATATAGTCACACAAAATATTGTACATGAAGAGTAGAGACCCTAATGGTGTGCACCTCCTTGTCCCTGTAACAGCAAGGTAGACGCTGTAAGTGTTGTGGTTAGCGAGGGTGCAGGATTGAGGTGGCTGGAATGGTTTCCACTAGTAGCTAATATTTCAATGCACAACTCTACCCGCCTCTCTCCTCCGCCTGTGATACACGTGCACCACAACGGGGAAGTGGGTGTGTGAAGTGTTCATAAATCAATTTCCATGATGTGTCCATCTGAAAGATTTAACAAATATGTACCTTGATATTTTGCATTACTTATTTAATCAGACTATAATTGTATTCATATCACTTAAACTTGCATAAACATTTCTCTAAACTTATGCATGTAGCACTATTCAGTGACTGGCAGGGGAACATTTTCCCCTCATTCATAGTTTAGATTCGATTTATTGTCAGGTGTTGTTGGAAGCAGTTAACATTTTTTTTGCATACTGCAAGAAAATTAATTTTTCTTTGCAGTATATATGTAGTTAATTAATTGTATGAAAAGAAGCTAAAACTTTTCTCAGTGAATTCCCAAGTGATGAATTTTTATGTGCAAGCTTGCACATTTCATTGTGTGAATTTTCAGTTCATGATTTATCGTGTTTGTTTGTTTGTACATTTTGTCATTTGGCATTCAGTAAGACAGGTTTGTATAGCATTAATGAATGATTATTAACTAGTTATCGTGATAGGCTATAATGTTTGGTCTATTGACAACATGAATTGATGTAACAGATAGATTGATCACATTTTGTTGTATGAGGTGCCTAGTAACTTTAGTATTACATTTTATCTTACTCTAATATTCCGTATTGCTGTACATGTGTCACTGATGATTTGATGATACATCATTCATACATGCAGCAAAAGTTAGGAGGAATGTCATTAATTTCGGTCCAAATGAATTTTTGGATGGTCTTTTTTGACCATTCATTAATCATACAACAGTTATGAAGCGGCTGCACGGTGAGCTGTGAAGGCTGTTAGCCAGTGCAAAGTCTCCTTCATGAGCTGATGGCCATGACCATGTGTAGGTGATCAACACCATGTGTCACCTTGCCAGTAACTCCACCCCGTTGCTGCAATGTGCCGGATCTGTTACCTGTGAAGTTATGAGAAGGATTATTGACTTGTAAGCCAGGAATGAGTCACCAGCCGAGTATGGTGTTCATGTCTAGGTTATTAGTTCAGTCACCAGTCACTACCATTCACCGTCTCACTGATACATGCGTGACACGAGGACACGTAGACCCCGGGTAGCATTACAGTTACCTTCCTGCAAAATTGTGTTGAACTGAAAATGTGTTCAATGAATTCTATGTTCCTGAGGATGTTCCCATTAATTCAAAAAAATCTTGAAACAATTTTGTGTGCGAAACTTATGCATAAAGAAAATTTATCAGAAGTTTTAAACTTTAAAACTTTTTAAATACTGTAACTCAATGCATAATATTGTCATGAAGCGCGTGTTGAGATGGTGGGTAAGCCTATGCAGTAATATACTTCACAATGTAACAGAACTGAATGGAGACAACATCTTAACTGGCATATATTTTTGATGATTTAAATTTTCCAGATATTTTATTGTGGTACCTGCTCATATAATTTCTTAGAATCAGTTAAAGGTTGTGCTTGACTGTAACTGTTAAACATTGAATTTTTTTTAAAGTGGCATTCAAAAGTACGCCTAAAAGCAAATGGGTCTCCAGTGAATGAAATCTGTGAACTTTCACCTTTGTAAGAAAGCAAAAGTATCTCTTCCATGCCATCGCCACACATGGCCCATTGATTCTCGAGTGGTGGAGACACTCTGCCCTCACACTTGCGGTGGCTTGTGGCCGTGCCTTAAATCTCTCGTCTCCTAGATTAGGATCCGTGTGTCGAGCATCGCTGCTGTTTTCCGGTGTGTTCAGACACGTGGGTTTGCTGTAGACTTTAGCCATGTCACGGGGAGCCGCCATCAGCCCCAGGTCAAGGAGTAGTGATGGAAAGCTGACTTGCCTCCAAATATGAATAGTATCTGAACAAGTTGATTTGCATTCAGTTACTCTTGTCACAGTTTTGCATAGTCTTCATCGCATGATTCAGGGTTGAAGGAAACCGAACACCTTGAATCACTTGCCACATAAGCTCGTAATCGATAATGCTTCATTAATCAATCGCGCATTAATATATGATACTCTTAACTACTTGTTTCATACAAATCAGCTTTAATGTGGATAATCTTGCAGAGATAATGTTAGATACTATTATTCAACTAATCTTTTCACTAACTTTAATGATAAGTTTGTCACACATAACTATGTACTACAGATCATTAGACATGGCCAAGGTTTACTGTTATTGTATCCCAACAAGAGTAGTGAACACATACATAGTCGTTAACTCCCTCATTTAGGATCCCCAGCAGTGCAGCGCCTCCCAACACCCTCACCTCAACACTGACTTCCCATCACCCTATGAATCTCTTCTGCTTTTGTGATTTTTCTTGAAAGTGTTCTTAGTCAGTGCCTTTTGGAAGAATAATTTTTTGTGTATATTCTCACACGCCTCAAGCAGGTCAGCCAGGGCCAACACACATACATACACACACATCATTACATAGTTTTGTGTTCAGTGCGCATGGAGTGTTTGTCAACTAATAACATTAAGTTTGTATAAATCACTGCCAGTTTTATGTTAGTGAATGCCTGAACCAAAATATCGATATGTATGCTAGACCACTTAATAAATGTCTGAAATTTAAAATAATATTTTTTTCGAGTATTCAAATTCATGTTTATGATTTAGTGAAGGAACTTGTCACATAGGAAGGCTGAAACTTAGATTCAAAGATGCGCTCAAAAGAAACTTAGCGGAATTCAACATAGCCAGTGACACATGGACTCGGGCAGCACAAAACCAGACAGTGTGGAGGTTAAGCCTACGTAAAGGGAGAGCTCTTGACCACGCCAAGAACCTTCAGAAGCTGAGGGACCGACGTTAGATCTTCCAGCAGAAACGGATGTCATGAGCCACCACACCATTGCCACTTATGACAGACGCTTGCCAACCAACTGTTTACATTTTACATGTAAGTAAGAGAAAGAAGGTATGTAACTCATTATTTGTTTAATCAATGTATATTACTTATGTACTAACACACCATGCTTGTACTTTTCGTACAAGAAAATAAATAACCGGCACCCACTTGTGCAGCAATCAGTCCACAATTTATTTTTTTTGGAAAAAGTAGTCCATGCATACAGTAATCATCTGTTGCTTGATAGTGGTGGAGGCTTCGAAGATTCAACATTGGATTGTCAAGTATTATGATCTGTGCATATGGTTGGGAACACAGTAATAATTGTTTTCCAGATTATAAAGTGCAGTGTGTCAGCCCCAGGTCAGTCACACGCCTTGCCCCGGAGCCCCTGGACGCCTGCCCCTCACACACCCCACCACGTGTTGGTCTCCTGGTGCATCAACACCAACATGGCTCAAGGTAAGATACTAAGATTAAGAATCTTCTTTCTCAACCTTTCATTGGATTAGTGTCACCACAACAGAATGCATTGCTGTTTCTCATCACCTCCCAAATTATTACACACATTGATCAGTATTATGAAAAAAAATTAAGAATCATCTTGAACTCCATGGTGAAATATTTTTGTAGATTTATCATTCAATCCATTTACGTAACAGGATTGCCGTTACATAATGTAGTGATTAGCATGCTTGGTTCCCATCGCACGTGGCTCACATCCCAGAGATTCAGGGTTTGAATCCTCTGCCAGCACAGACTGCAACTCCTCCGGTGCAGCCTGTGCTCCCCTGCAGGACAATGACTCCTGTAGTACTGGCACCGATCTGAGGCGAGGAGGCGTGACTTTACGGTATGACAGAGGCGGATAATTAAAAAATCAGTAATCCTGTTCTGTACCTGAGTAATCACATAGGAACATAAAGCTGCACACATGCCACGCTGTGCCTGTGTCTGTTGGCGCTTGTCTCGAGGGACTACAAACAGTCCATGGGCGAAGTTCAGAAAAATAGAGCAATGGTTTGCTTGCCATTGCTCTCGTGCAAACACTTGCCCTTTTATGCATTTATCTTTTAACAAAAAATGCGTACTTTTGGCCCAATGCCATTAGGGATTCTGTTTGCAGTCCTTAACTGTGCAGGGCTTCTCGCAGGATGCCAGAACGGAGGAAATACTCTTATTATTACGGCAAATCAATGAAGCTTTGACGCTTTGTTTCACCTGGGTGCTGGGAGACTCGAGTAGCCAGGCAAGGTTCTGGCATTGGCAGACAATGTAGTTTTGTTTGGCTTGTGAGAGATATCCATGCGACGGGAGGGCATGGGAGGGCAGAGATGGTATCATGAAGTTATTCCCAAGGAGAACAATACGAGTCTTTGACTTGCTACCTGCCTCTATGTTCACTCCTGCGAAAGCATCTGGCAGCAATCTTAAACTACTTTTGCTAATGCTCAAGCTGGAGATGTTTCCAGTAATCCACCTACTGGAAAGCCCTTTCTTTATCAATACTGATTTCATTATCACCGAGGCGCCTGTCAAGCCCTGGCACACGACGGCCCCGGGCCACGGCCTCGCCTTCACCAGCATCTCCTCCATAGTCAGCTCCCGCAGCTTCCCGACAATGGCAGATTTCATCAAGCTAATAAGACTGGCGTGCCGGATCTTGAGGTTCATGCCGGCGTGTGGGTGGTGCAGCTGGACGTTGACGGCATCCTTGCGTATACTGAGGGTGGTTATCAGTGAGAATGTGATATTGAAGGCGTCCTTAACCTCAGGATTCAGGTGGATACTGTAGGGCTCCAGAGTGAGGCTGCTGATATTGTAGAAAGTAACGCTCTTCAAGTTGAGTTGACTGAAGGCGCGGGGAAACACGAGGACGGAAGTCTTGCCACAGTCGTTGAGGTGGAAGGCTGCGGCTTTGCTGACCCGATAGTCTTGACTGAGGTTCCTAAGGTCCAGCGTCTGCGAGGGAGAGTCATGGATTAGAGGAAGTAATTGTGCATAGTGATAATCTATAATAATATAAGCGAAAGTGTGTGTGTGTGTGTGTGTGTGTGTGTGTGTATGTCTGTGTGTGTGTGTGGTATCGGTTCCGCCCCCCATGGCGCAATCCCATCCTATGGCACAGTTTTGGAACCAGGTTGACCAGGCAAAGGTTTTAAGGCCATTTTGGGGATGACTTTTTTTTTTTTTTTTTAGCAGCCTATTAGCGAGAATTGAAAAAAAAGTGGGTTGCGAGAATTGAGGAAACCTTGATGTAGGGTGATGGGTAATGGGTGTGGGGTGATGGGTGAGTGAATGGGTGAGGGAATAGGTGGGGGGTGATGGGTAATGGGTGTGGGGTGATGGGTGAGTGAATGGGTGGGGGGTGATGGGTGAGGGAATAGGTGGGGGGTGATGGGTAATGGGTGTGTGGTGATGGGTAATGGGTGAGTGAATGGGTGGGGGGTGATGGGTAATGGGTGAGTGAATGGGTTGGGGGTGATGTGAATGGGTTGGCGTTAATACATACATTTCTACATCCATGATTTCAGGAAAGTTAGAAGGGGCTATCTGGAGAGTCTGTGTTTGGTGGGCCGAAGGCCCACCAATAGCCCTCCGCAGGAGCTAGCCAAAAAGTCCGCCCGGAGGGCGGCTTTGCGGCTAGTCTTGAAATAAATGAGATACTGTAGCGAAAAGTGACATCATTTGGGTGTGTGCAATTTTGAAAACAACTACTTTGGTACATTTGATCAGTCTCAGTGTTGTTTTGCTATCGAAATTGAACTGTAAATCTATGACATCCGGCAGATTTTCGTGAGAGCCCTGATTTGAACAGGTGGTGAAACTATTGTCTGCAGGATGTTTAACAAATTCCTATATAACTAACAATATTCATTAACATTAAAAGGGCAATCTAGAGTATAAACAAAGACATAATCTTCATGAAATAATCCCATGAAGAAATGTGACGAGGCATGAGAGGAAGAGAGATAATCATAATCTTTCATAAACTGAAGTGAATAGACACGATCTACGTGTGGGTTTTCCCGTCCCAACACTCCAGTGACAAACCTTATCCCTCTCTCTTTACCACACACTGTTACATCCCCGGCAACCACCCCACCCCACACTGTAGCCTACATCCCCAACCGTCCCACGTCTCCCTCACGTCACCAAATCACGAGTAAACCAACTTTTCTCACCTTAACTGGACGACACGAGCAAAACACCTGAAACTCCCAGTCCACATCCCCGCACAGACACTCGGCGCCCGCTAGGAACTGGAGACACTGGACTGGCGAGGCAGGGCGCGGCAGGTAGTAGGCCAGGACACACGAGCACACCGTCAGGAGGACAAGGAAGGGTCTCAGGGCCATGATGAAGCTGCGCCCGCCCCGTTGACTTTGGAATACGAAAAGGAAATGTTGAAATAGGAAAAATAAGGAATGTGGCGTGATATCAGAAGTTAATTTCATACGCATAGTTTATAGTTATATGCATGGTTTATAAGAAGTTTGATGTCATTGAAAGAGAAAAGCACCATTATGTATACACACTGAAAAAAGCCAAATAACACTGCAGGACTAAGGGTATTGAACGCTTCGAAAACTGAACCAAATGAATTGTTTATTGTAGCAGTGAACAACAAAGGATGTACGGAAAACGTGATCCCATCGGTCTTAAAATAACAAAGTTGTCTCAGATGGAAGGTTTAATTGTACAAACATAAAAACAAAGCTTCACAATACCTTATGATAATTCCTGAAAGTCCTGCTGGTGATGGCGTGGGGCGGGCGTGTGGCTGCGCGCGGACACGACCATTGCTACGCACGACTAAGAACTAAGAACTGAGAGAGATGCGAGATTACCAAAGTACCTTATCGCCCAAACATCCTGTCAGCTAACCCGGCCCCTTATCGCCCAAACATCCTGTCAGCTAACCGGCCCCCCCACAGCACGACAAAATATAAAGATAATAATGACAAAGAATACAGAAAGAGACAGGAATATGAGCCTAGAGGACAGGGACGCCATTATTGTGACACCCGACGGTAGGAAAGAAGCTAATATGGAATGGATAACGAAATGGAAAACGAAGAGGAACACTTTTCATACCATTACAAGGGCAGGAAGCAGTGGCGTCACCAGGAAAAAAAATTTGGGGGGGCTTTAGCCCCGGGGTGGTGATGGGCTATCCAGCTGGGGGGTCGGGGGGTAATTTTGAAAATTAATCAGTTCCAGGGTAATTTTGAGGCCCAAAAAAGAGAAGAAAGTGGAATTAAGCTTTAATTACATGACACATAAATTAATAGAGTTATACCATGCATCATACCATAGTAACTAAATTTGATAATTTGAAGAAAATTTTTATTCTGTTTATACAAAATAATAAAATTGCCATTTTTCTCTCTCCACTAACAAACACAAAGGAATTGCACAATGTATGTTTCTGGTTTGTTTCTCAGTAAGGTTTTATCTTGACAATGAAAAAAAAAATATAAATATAAACTTACAATATATTCAAGGTATTTCCCTTATTGCACAAAAACAGGTACATGGGATACTGTAGTTAAACAGTTAAACAGTAAACATAAGTGTGAAAAATAAGGTTTTGCTCTGGCATGGAAAATTGGATAAATATTCCTTTTTATTGTTTTTGGGTAGCAGGCTACTAGCAGCAATTTTGGGGGGGCTGAGTCCTTGACTTGGGGGGGCTAAGTCCCCCTTAGCCCCCCCGCGGTGAC
The DNA here is from genome assembly GCA_016584305.1 of Chionoecetes opilio. Taxonomy (NCBI): domain Eukaryota; kingdom Metazoa; phylum Arthropoda; class Malacostraca; order Decapoda; family Majidae; genus Chionoecetes; species Chionoecetes opilio. The sequence continues at coordinate 130,544 of JACEEZ010023452.1, read as the reverse complement.
GCCACTGCAAGGAAGGCAAGAGAGATAGTGATTCTCTTATCAACATGCGCTGTCCCTTGAGCTGTTACTCCATAATTACACTGTTAACCCCCCTGTATTTGTGTGTGTGTGTGTGTGTTTCATTCACCATGGTGTTGACCACGCGCTGGACTCGTGACCGCTAGTTATCACCCTCGTAAAACCCATCAATTCTTTCTTCAGCAGGATCTCGTTTAGTCAATTTAGTTTCACCCAACCAACGATTTTCTGATGCGCCTTATGTTTTCTGGTGTGTTTTTATGTGTTTTGAATGAATATGCTAACCGTTTCTGTCGCAATTTTTTTTTTTTTTTTTTTTTTGGCAAAAATGACCCAAAAAAAATTAATTTACCTAAAAACCTAACCTTTACCTATACCTAACCTAACCTGTACCTAACCTAACCTTTACCTAACTAAATAAAAAACTAAAAAAAAACTAACCTTTATCTACCTAAAAAAAAAAAAAAAAAAAAAAAAATTGCGACAGAAACAGTTAGTTAGCAGATTCATTCAAAACACATAAAAACACACCAGAAAAACATAAGGCGCATCAGAAAATCGTTGGTTGGGTGAAACTATAAATTGACACTCTCGTTTTCCTCCTCCTTTCATGTTACGTCAGGAGTCCTCAAGCCACTCATGAGGGCAGAGGAGGGAGGGGAGTGAGAGTGTTCATTCCTGCCCCGTGGGTGTGAGGGAGTGGGCGGGGGCGGGCGGGCAGTATGAGGGACAAGAGGGACTGCCCGAGGATACAAAAGTGAGTGTGTGTGACGATGGTTGTGGTAAGAGACCCTAGTTGTGGTGTGTGTGTGTGTGTGTGTGTGGTATAGTGGTAGCAAACGCAGTATCACTATCATCACGAATCACGATTGTTATTATTATTATTAGTTATTGTTATTATTGTAGTTGTGGGCTACGTACTGCTATTGAATTAATTATCATTGTTATTATTAGTAACAAGGCTAAGGGAAGGATTCTCTCTCGGCTTTGATTAGTAGTATATGTTGTAGTTGTACGCAGTAGGGGAGAGCGGGGCAGGTTGCATCGAGGGTAGGTTGCATCATTGCCTCTAACTCGCAGGTTATCACACGTACATCGTCTTACTACTACTACTACTACTACTACTACTACTACTACTACTACTACTACTACTACTACTACTACTACTATACTACTACTACTATAAACTACTACTACTACAACTACAACAATAATAATAATAAAAAAAAGTTAATGCGAGTTAGAGGCAATGATGCAACCTACCCTCGATGCAACCTGCCCCGCTCTCCCCTAGTAGTTGTAGTAAGAGTAGATTAGTAGTGAAATTAAAAGAGGCAGAAAGCAACAAGGAAAGAAGGAATAGTCATTTTTTTTCCCATTTATTTTTTCTTCCAATTTTCCTTTCTCTTCTTCTCAGGAAAACGCGTGAAATCACATCACCCTGCAGTCCATCAAGCCCTCGGATGAATGACCTTTAAGACTCATTATCTCTGGTGGTAATCGTCATGTCAACATTTGTTTGAACTCCTTCCAGACATAATGACGGACATGATCATTATTACGTGATCTGTTGTCTCCATGTCGAATATTTGTTACGTAGATTTTTGTTTGATTTTAGTTACCTGCAAGTTCACTTTTCCTCATGGCAGTGGTGGCGATGGTGGTGGTGGCGGTGGTGGTGGTGGGAGCGGCGGTCGGTCACCCATCGATACAGGTTTGTGCATTATTGAGAAAATTTACTCCGGGCTTTCAACTATCAATTAACATTTTTTTCACTCATAGTAGCCAATATTGTTTCCTCCATACCTGAACGCTTGGTGTGTATGTTTTTGTATAATCTACGAAAGACCATAATAACTCTACGTATGTCGCTTTTATATGGGATTAATTATTATTATTATTATTATTTTTTTTTTTTTTTTTAAACATATTATGTGCCTATAGCCCCTGTAGGCAGTGGTGACCCAGGGCTCGGATGGAAGGCTCTGGAGGTTCACTTGAGGGTTGTGATGGTTGGTCCTCGCCCGTGGTGGCGCAGGCAGGATATTATAGTGACGCCTGTGATTAGAGGCTCATGCCGCCCCCCTGTGTCCTCCGATGCACTGGCAATCGAAGATAGAGTTGATGGGCAGGGCATGTGGGTGTTCTTTAGGCCACTCGACGGTGCAGAAAGGTTTTGGTTTTCTTCGGGGATCGAACTCGGGTCACCGAGAACGCCAGTCGGAGACGCTAACGGCTAACCACTTCGCTACCGCCTCCCCAAAGTGTGAAGGTCTACAGGTGCAAAAGTTGGCCACACACGTCCAATTAACTGGCAATAGGAAAGTACAACCTTCACCTACAAAGGCAAGCCGTATGGATACTGCCCCGACCCCGCCACGGCCTGTCAGGTGAGGCGATTATAGTAGGGAGTATAGATAGGGAAGGAATGGGGTTTCATCAAAACTGGTTCAACATGTACAGGTATTCATTGTTATTCGTGTACTTAGATGCTATCGCTGGTGACTGTCTGGCAGGTGGCGCTGGCGTCGTCCTCTGTTGATCACGTGAGGCTTCGAATCCCGGACGATGCCTGATGCACGATGATTTATATCCATCGTAAGGGCAGCGCTATCCGTATTACCTTCCATATCGTTCACTATTTAGGGAACAGATTATTATTGTGAAGTCAAGAAAATCGTGTGTAATGGTATTTATCTTCCATTTTCTTTCCTTCACTTAAAACGTAATCAATTTGACAAGTGGGATTCAGTGGCGTTCATGATGCGATCCGACTCTGTTTCAGCTTCAGACTCGGTGGTTAATCCTCCGTGCAGTGGCGCCTCGGGCTGTGATCAGGTTAGTGGTATGGCGCGGCGTCTCATTACTTGCTTCCTAGCTGCGTGATATGGCGTCTTTTCTCCTCCCGTATTCGCTTTATCTTCGAGGTTTATCTATCGTGAGACCTCAGGGTGCGGCCACTTTGCCGAGGAATCCGGTGGTCAGTCAGGGCAGCCATTGATCGTCTGGCCTTAAGGAATGAGAGCATCCATTCTTCCCTTCTGCCATCTGCATCTGTGGTATTTTCTACCCTCTCCCCCCTCCACCTCCCTATATATGTCAATAAGGACTCCTCGGCACTCGTCTTTGATGTATTTTTTTTAGATATTGTCTTTCTTTCCGGCAGTAATCAACCAAATGCTTGACAAAATTTAAATTGGGGGCCAGATAGGGTACCTCCTCCTCCTCCTCTTCCGTGAACCCTAAATGTACCACTTATAATCAATATGTGTCACGATGTCAGGTTCATCTTGGGAGCGAGTAAACAAAGGCTCCCGGCGTGCAGTGTGGCATTCGTTAATTTTCTTTCTATCATGATTTTATCTATCCTTGTTATTCATCATCATTGTTATTATTACGATCATTATTATTGTTATTGTTATTATTAGGGGTTTTATGATGTAACAACTTGAGCTGCTTCGTTTCACTCCCTCATCTCAGAGCCGCTTTGGAAGTATAGCTACCTACCTCTCTCCCTTGTAACCCTGCAGGGCATCACTTTCATCAATCCCTTCACGTATAACAAAAGTGTGAATAAAATCCTAGTTTTCATAGATATCTATAATCCAACATTTATTTGCACAGTAAATCATCACGAAATATACACTCAGTCCAGCACAATGACGAGCTTTCCTGTAGGCGCGGAAACATGCTCCCACCTTGAAGTACACACTCTTGGGAGGGACGCAGGTACACATTGCCGGGGACGCTGACGGGATGTTTATCACAGGACGAGCGTGTTGTGTTGCTCCTGCAGTGCTTGGAGGGTCGCGTGCCGGGAGGGTGGAGGATCACTTCAGCCTCCTGCAGGGGTGGTGTGCGTGTGGAGGGAGGGATCAGACAGTGTTGCCGCTTTATAGGAGCTTCCCACAAATTTGATGAAAAAAATATCTTGAGGGAATTTTGTGAAGACTTCTATCATCAAATTTGTGGGGATTTTTTTCTGGGAATATCTCTCTGTTGGATTTTAGGTGAATAATTTATATTTTGTTGCAGTTTTGTGGGAAAGTAACCCATATGATATATATTGTAATATCTTTTAGAGTGCTCGTGTTTGGATAAAGATGAATATAGGAAATACTGTAACAGTCTAATGCCAAAAGGATGTTAGCTAGATAATTAACCCTTTAGAGAATACAGGTAGGTAGCACATCTGAAATGTCGTGACGTCCAGCACGGGCCCATAATAATTCACGTCTCTCGTCTCCTACCCAGTGACCCAAACAACCTACAATGCACTCACATGTACATCAGTAATGATTTATATTAATGGAAACCACGGTGAAATGTATCGCCAATCCCGCATACCTTCAGCGGGTCAAGGGATTTCACCTCATAAACTTTTCAAACCCAGTAGTCTACAACAGGCAGAAATGTTAAACCCTTGGCCCCGATCGGCACACTCACTGATTCAGGCTGGTCACATTGCTTTCACAGGCCGTGCGTGTCATTATGAGTGACCAAAGTAAGCATTTCTAGGTATCGGCTTGCATGGGAAAGCGATTCGAGATTCAAAGGAATAATTGAAGTTCAGCATTTCAAAGTTGATCACAATGACATATGCACGCACGTTCGTAATTCATGCAGACAGGTTGCCATATTTCTGTATTTCCCAAAACATTGACCTAATTTCCGTCTCGAAACTTATGTTAGAAGGGTAACAGCCATTGAACTGAAAGTAGCTAATGTTGCACGTTGCCGCAGTGCTCTCCTTCGCCTCGCTGCCTTTTAAGTCTGTGGTGGACATGAATCCATTATGAACACATTAGGTACCAATGCGACATTCGGGTCATCGCAGTACACCATTGCAGGATTTCCTCAGGTCCTCAAGTACCTTTTTTTCTATTGACGAATTCTTATGGATTCTTATTACAGAATATAGAATGACCTTCAGATATTTGTAAAACTGCTTGAAAGGGTGCGCACAAGGTCGAGGCTGAGGGTAAATGTTAACAAAATAAGGTGTTTGAAAAGAGTAAAAGCGTAGTGGTAGATTTGAGAGTTCCTAAAGAAAAAGTTGAATGTCCAAAGGAATGTGATATTAGGCTGAATGGAGATTGATTGGCAGAGGTTCATGAATTTAGACGTCTTGGTTCGATTATGTGCAGGAATGGAAGCATGGAAGGTGAGACGAGAGAAAGAGCGCTACTGGGGAGAAAAAGTTGATGGATTTCTCGGACATAGGATGAAAGGAAGGACTGTGATGATGAAAGGAAGGACTGTGATGATGAAAGGAAGGACTGTGATGATGAAAGGAAGGACTGTGATGATGAAAGGAAGGACTGTGATGATGAAAGGAAGGACTGTGATGATGAAAGGAAGGACTGTGAGCAGGAAGGTAAAACAAAAAAGACCGAGTGATGCAATAATCGTACTAACAATCATGTCTGCGAGTGGAGTCCGTCAGGGTGGCAAGGTTGGTAGAGACGTGAGTTCGCAATGTGCAGCGTCCCTGTGCATTCGGTCAGCGGTTCGAGTCCGCCTAGTTCGTGCTGACGTGGCGGCGCTTTGTATAGTCAATAACCTTGTAGTTGGTACTTGCAAAGTGTCTAGATAGGATGAAAATCTTATCTTATCTGTCTGCGAGTGGGATTAAGGTGTGGAATAAAAGACAAAGGTAAGGGATCCAGTAGTTGAAATCAGTTGTCTGAGTGAAAATGTCATTCCTACATGAAAATAAAAATAAATAAAGTGGCAACGCTGGCGGGGCGGGAGGGTGCGGTGTGGTTAGTGGTGGTGGACCAGAGAGGAATGGTTCCTCTTGCCTCCCAGCTTCTGGAATCTGAATGGCTTGACCTTTGTGACCGTCTGAGACAAAGAAAAGCATAGAATTAAAGATCTCACAGCCTTTGAAGTGGGTATAAATCTATGACATTCAGAAGATCCAGCAATTGATGCAAATGAGCTCAAGGAGAATAGTAACTTTATTTTATATCAGTTTAGAAATACTGCTGAATGACTATTTGTATTTTCATTCGTTCAGTATTCTTTATTCAAAACAGTTCACAAATCTCTTACACACGTGAATTTTATACTGAAAGAATCAAGTTTTATGCGCAAGCAGAAACTAACCCTTTTCCCGAAGAACCTTGAGGTGAACGAGGGATTAAACCCATTCATTTTTATCCTCCCCGACCTCTTTAGGGACGCGTAGGAGGGGGGCGGGGGGAGGGGGGAGGAAGCGGCCCTTCGCACGGGCAGGAAGGAGTGGTGGGCGAGGGGGTGTCTTCCTGCCTCCTCCTGGGCGTCGTCTACAGGAGGGAGGGAGGAGACGTCTGCCTGGCGCTCGCGGTACCGCCTGGGGGAGGTCATACAGGCACTTGCTGTATTAGTAAACGCAAAGGTAGTACATAGGGTTATTTATTACCTATTTACTGGCTTTGAGTGTACGTATGCATGTGTATATGCTTACGTACACAAATATGCATTCATTAATTAATACATGCAGGGATACGTAAATAATTATAATCATTTCTGGTTGCTAACTTATTGAAACACACACACACACACACACACACACACACACACACACACACACACACACACTTAGGGTACTCCGTAGTGTAGTGGTTAGCACGATCGGTTCACAACCGAGAAGTCCCGGGTTCGATCCCCGGGCGGAGCGGAAACAGATGGGTTGTTTCCTTAAAACCCGAGCCCCTGTCCACCCAGCAGTGAATGGGTACCGGGTGTTAGCCGGGGTTTGTGACCTGCTCTCCGGGGTGGTGGCTTCGGCCAAAACTAAGCACTAAGGATGAATGATAAAAATGTTGATATGGAGACGGGGCCATACGAGCGTTGCTCTGGCCCTGTAAAATACAACTAGATGAATACAACTAGGTGAACACACACACACACACACATACACACACACACACACACACACACACACACACACACACACACACTAAAATACAACTAGATGAATACACACACACACACACACACACACACACAACACACACACACACAAAAATACAACGATGAATACACACACACACACACACATACACACACACACACACACACACACACACACTTAAATACAACTAGATGAATATACACACACACACACACACACACACACACACACACACACACACACAAACACAAACACAATTACAAACAAACAAAAGCACCTAAAAAAAACCACACACGCAAACAATCCCATATCCATCAGCATACCCATCTATACCTGTCCTTACCTGGTGGCCAGAGAGACGTAAGAGCCGGTTCTTGAGGGTCCAACATCACCCCTAACACTCCCATTCATAGAGGCGACGGACTGACTGCCCTTGAGACTTTCACGGACTTGCATGAGCCTTCGACGCCTCTCTTGTTTCTCTTTTTCGGCCGCGCTTAATCGAACTCGCCAAAGGATGTTGATTCGGGGAGGTATTCGGGGCGGTCTGATTCCCGGGGAGTCCTGCTTGAGGGGAGAGAAGGTGGTGATGGTGGTGGTAGTGGTGGTGGTTGAGGTGGTGGTGGTGGTAGTGGTTGTGGTGATAGTGGTGGTGAGAGGGAATGATTTGTATTAATGGTATGTGTTACGGAGATGAGGGGTTTGCATGCATTTGTGTGTGTGTGTGTGTGTGTGTGTGTGTGTGTGTGTGTGTGTGTGTGTGTGTGTGTGTGTGTGTGTGTGTGTGTGTGTGTGTGTGTGTGTGTGTGTGTGTGTGTGTGTGTGTGTGTGTGTGTGTGTGTGTGTGTGTGTGTGTGCACGAGTAAAAAGCTCACTTACAAGGTCACATATCTCTCTCCACACACACACACACACACACACACACACACACACACACACACACACACACACACACACACACACACACACACTCACCAGGGACAGGGTAGGGCTGGGGGCAACAAGACGTTCGATATCTTCCTGCCCTTCCTCCTCCTCCTCCTCCTCCTCAATTACCACCCCCTCCTCTTCTTCCTCCTCCTCCTCCTCCTCTTCCTCCGTCTGTAAAGCAAACTAACAGAGATC